>JAMJFZ010001562.1:9705000-9708437 GCA_026225945.1 Cricetomys ansorgei
TAGGGTTAGGGTTAGGCTTTGGGTTAGGGTATGGGTTAGGGTTAGGGTTAGGGTAAGGGTTAGGTTTAGAGGGTTACGGTTAGGGTTAGAGTTAGGTGGTGAGGGTTAGGTGTTAGGGTTAGGGTTAGGGGTTAGTGTTATGGTTAGTGTTAAGGTCAGGGTTAGGGTTCGGGTTAGGGTTTCAAGTTAAGGTAGGGTTGGGTTAGGGTTACGGTTAGGGTTAGGGATAGTGTTAGGGTTAGTTACTTCTGAGAGTCTTGTGTGTGAGAGAAGCTGGAATCACACTCAGAGTGCATAATTTGATGAGTGCGCATGGACCACTTTGTTGAAATACACATTGATAGTCTGTTTACATCTGTGTTGTGTTTCAGACGTTCCTGTGGTTAGAATTGCATTTGGAACACACATGTTACTTCGTTCTTGAAACAATTTTTTTCTGTAGTCCCTTTTGAAGGTTCTCTGTTTCCTTAGTTAGAAAAGACATGTATTCATGTTTTAGTGGAGAAATGCATTGGAACTGTGTTTCAATGTCTTAAGCGTATTGGGAGAGTGTATCTTAGTACATGCTGTTGCAATACGAATTTTAGTTACTTCTGAGAGTCTTGTGTGTGAGAGAAACCAGAATCACACTCAGAGTGCATAGTTTGATGAGTGCGCATGGACCACTATGTTGAAATACCCATTGATAGTGTGTTTACGTCTGTGTTGTGTTTCAGACGTTCCTATGGTTAGAATTGCATTTGGAACACACATGTTACTTAGTTCTTGAAACACTTCATTTCTGTAGTCGCCTTTAAGGTTCTCTGTTTCCTTACTTAGAAAAGACATGAATTCATGTTTTAGTGGAAAAAAGCATAAGAAGTGTTTTTCAATGTATTAGGCGTATTAGGAGAGTGTTTCTTAGTAGATGCTGTTGCAATACGTATTTTAGTTACTTCTGATAGTCTTGTGTGTGAGAGAAGCTGGAATCACACTCAGAGTGCATAGTTGATAAGTGCGCATTGAACACAATGGTGAAATACCCATTGATAGTGTGTTTACCTCTGTGTTGTGTTTCAGAAGTTTGTACTCTTTGGGTTAAGGTTAGGGTTAAGGTTATGGTTAGGGTAAGGTTTAGGGTTAGGGTTTTAGGGTTAGGGTTAGGTTTAGGGTTAGGGTTAGTGTTTTAGGGTTAGGGTTAGAGTTAGGTTAGGGTTAGGGTTTCGCTTAGGGTTAGTCTTTTAGGGTTAGGGTTAGGGTTAGGGTTAGTGTTAGAGTTAGGGTTAGGGGTTAGGGTTAGTGTTAGGGTTAGACTAGGGTTGGTTATGGTTAGGGTTAGGGTTAGGGTTAGGGTTAGGGTTAAGGGAGGGTTAGGGTTAGGGTTAGGGTTAGGATTAGGGTTAGGGTTAGCTTAGGGTTAGAGGGATAGGGTTAGTGGTTAGGGTTAGGGTTAGGGTTAGGTTTAAGTTTAGGGTTGGTTAGGGTTAGGGTTAAGGTTAGGTTTAGGGTTAAGGATAGGGTTAGAGGGTTATAGTTAGGGGCTAGGTTTAGGGTTAGTGTTACGGTTAGGGTTAGGGTTAGGGTTAGGGTTAGGGTTAGGGTTTGGTTTAGGGGTAGGGTTAGGGTTAGTGTTGTGTTTAGGGAAAGGGTTAGGTTTAGAGGGTTAGGGTTAGTGTTAGGTGTTAGGGTTAGGGATATGGTTAAAGTTATGTTTTGAGTTAGGGTTAGGGTTAGGGTTAGGGTTATGGTTAGGGTTTGGGTTAGGGTTAGGGGTAAGGGTTAGGTGTTAGAGTTAGGGTAAGGGTTAGGCTTAGGGGTTAGGGTTAGGGTGATGGTTAAGGTTAGGGTTAGTGTTAGGGTTAGGGGTTCGTGATAGTGTGAGGGTTGGGTTATGGTTACGGTTAGGATTAGGGTTAGGGTTAGGGCTAGGGTTAGTTACTTCTGAGAGTCTTGTGTGTGAGACAAGCTGGAATCACACTCAGAGTGCATAGTTTGATGAGTGCGCATGGACAACTATGTTGAAATACCCATTGATAGTGTGTTTACATCTTTTTTGTATTTCAGACGGTTCTATGGTTAGAATTGCATTTGGAACGCACATGTTACTTAGTTCTTGAAACACTTCTTTTCTGTAGTCGCCTTTAAGGTTCTCTGTTTCCTTACTTAGAAAAGACATGTATTCAAGTTTTATTGGTGGAACGCATAAGAACTGTGTTTCAATGTGTTAGGCTTATTAGGAGAGTGTTTCTTAGTAGATGTTGTTGCAATACGTATTTTAGTTACTTCTGAGAGTCTTGTGTGTGAGAGAAGCTGGAATCACACTCAGAGTGCATAGTTTGGTAAGTGTGCATTGACCACTATGTTGAAATACCCATTGATAGTGTGTTTACAACTGTGTTGTGTTTCAGACGTTCGTAAGGTTAGGATTACGGTTAGGGTTAGTATTAGGGTTAGGGTTAGGTTTAGGGTTAGGGTTAGTGTTAGCGTTAGGGTTAGGGATAGGTTTAGGATTAGGGTTACGGTTAGGGGTTAGGGTTAGGGTTAGGGTTAGGGTTAAAATTAGGGTTGGTTAGGGTTACTGTTAGGATTAGTGTTAGGGTTAGGTGAGAGTTATTCTTAGGGGTTAGGCATTATTGTTAAGGTTAGGGTTAGAGTTACGGGTTAAGGTTAGGGTTAGGGTTAGGGTTAGGGTTAGAGATGTAGGGTGTGGGGTTAGGGTTAGGGTTAGTGTTAGGGTTAGGGTTATGGTTAGGGTTTGGGTTAGGGTAAGGGTTAGGGTTAGGGTTAGGGTAAAGAGTTACTGTTAGAGGGTTAGGGTTAGGGTTAGGGTTATGGGGGTTACGGTTAGGTGTTAGGGTTAGGGTTAGGGTTAGGGTTAGGGGTTAGGGTTAGGGTTGGGGTTAATAGTTAGGGTTAGGGTTAGGGTTACGGTTTTCAGGTTAAGGTTAGGGTTGGGTTTAGGGTTATGGTTACGGTTAGGGGTAGTGTTAGGGTTAGGGTTAGTTACTTCTCAGAGTCTTGTGTGTGAGAGAAACTGGAATCACACTCAGAGTGCAAATTTGATCAGTGCGCATGGACAACTATGTTGAAATACCGTTGATAGTTTGTTTATATCTCTTTTGTATTTCAGACGTTTCTATGATTAGAATTGCATTTGGAACGCACATGTTACTTAGTTCTTGAAGCAATTCTTTTCTGTAGTCGCCTTTAAGGTTCTCTGTTTCCTTACTTAGAAAAGACATGAATTCAAGTTTTAGAGGAAAAATGCATAGTAACAGTGTTTCAATGTATTAGGCGTATTAGGAGAGTGTTTCTTAGTAGATGCTGTGGCAATTACGTATTTTAGTTACTTCTGAGAGTCTTGTGTGTGAGAGAAGCGGGAATCACACTCAGAGTGCATAGTTTGGTAAGTGCGCATTGACCACTATGTTGAAATACCCATTGATAGTGTCTTTACA
>JAMJFZ010001563.1:0-89069 GCA_026225945.1 Cricetomys ansorgei
TTGCAATGCTTGCTGGGTGTCTATGGTCTCTTGCAGGTATTAAGGTCTTCTTTTCTCTCCTCTCCCTTCTCTTCTTCCTCCTTCTCCTGCTTCTTCCTCCTCCTCTTTCTCCTCCTCCTTCTCCCTTCTTCTCCTCTTCTATCCTCCTCATCCTGTCCTCCTCCTCATTGATCTCCTCCTCCTCCTCCTCCTCCTTTTTCTTTTAGCATATCTTCTGAAGGCAACCCTAATAAAATCAGTGGGAGGCCTGGCACTGAAAGTTCTTACGGCCATGTCCAAAGCTGCTGAGCTAGAATATAGAAGAGTAGCAGCTACAATGGGTGGGATTCTCCAGTAAATTCTGCATTTAATGAAGTTTCAGAATCATTGTCTACAGATACCCACCCACCACCAACTTGAAGCTCTACATCCTGTTTGGGATAAGAGAAGATGAATTTTTCTTTCTTTTCTTTTCTTATTTTCTGAGACAGAGTTTTTGTTGTAACTCTAGCTATCCTTGAACAACACTCTATATATGAGGCTGGTCTCAAACTCACAGAGGTCTACCTGCCTCTGTCTCCTCAATGCTGAGATTAAAGATGTGTGCCACCACTACCAAGCACAAGGGGACATTTTTTTCCCTTTTCTCTGAGCCTCCATGCTTCAAGTTTTCTTTATACTTTTAAAAATGTTTTTCTTTTCCTATAGGTAACTGAGAGAAGAAAATAGAAATTTAAATTTTCTTAAATATCATTTTAAAATAGTTGGACAGTATCCCAATGTAATCTGTTTTTTCTGAAGTTTCTTTTTTCATACTTCTTCTTTTGTTGTCTTAAACTGTTTTGTATTATTGGCTTGGAAAATAATATGAAACTTGGATCAGTGTTACTCTGAGAAATTCACCAGAATGATGATTTCTTGATATAAGTCAGGTTCTTTAGGAGGACTGACCAGGAATGAGCACCATCTTCTGATATATAATGAAGCATTGTTTCTATTCACAGATCTCTCCACACCAGATTTTCATAAATTATATTATGGGTTTCAGGGCTTCTGAGTGCTTGACCACCTGCACTGTCTTAGTGAAAAAAAAGATGACCAAAGAAGCTTAATTTTGGCTTGTTGTAAAAGGGCAAAATCTAAGACTATGAATCTTGGGCTCTGCACTACTTCGGCTTTATAATGTTGGGCAGGTTTCCAAACTACTGTATTCATTTCATCTATAAAATGTTAATGAGAATAGCCTCCACTGCACAACACAATTCTGAGTAGTGCCTGAGTTCATGTAAAGAATTAGAGGACAGAATTGGCTTTGGCCAATGGAAGGGTTTGGTCTTATTGTTATAGTTATTATTAAAGTCATTTCACGTTATTATTTTCCTCATGAGTTTTCTTTATAACCAGCAATGACTCTGCTAATGCTTTGTCGGGCTTCTGTCCACAGTGGGTACTTGCAGAGTACCCTCTCTCTCTTCTTGTTGTTGTTGTTATTGTTTTTAAATCTCTGTCTCTTTGTAAATGTGTGTCATCATTCATTCTTTCTAGAAATGAACCAAATAAGAGTCTACACAGTGCCTTATATTTCCCTTTTTAAGTGCTGTGTTTTTGAGAAACTTCTTAGTACTCACTAGCTGGCATAAACCAAAAATAAAAAATAAACCTCAAGTGAGGGAGAGAATGTAGAAAACTGTTCCATGTAAGACTATGTTTTCTACAAAATTTACATATAGCAGTTTGGTCAAAAGTGCAGATAGACTTCCACACATCTAAATCTTCAGAGAAAAGAGAGTTTTAACCTAATGGTGTCTGAAAATCCAACATGTTAATATAGACAGTTTTAGTTTTAAAAAAGAAAGGAATCAAGCAAAGGTATTGACCCTAACATACATGTGAATGTCTAAAAAGCTATTGGCTGAAATTCATAGGTATAGATGCAATAGCTGTAAGCAGTTTTATTGAGAACCCCCGGAACAATGGTTTCTATCTTGTGTTTGCATCCTTGGTTGGCATCATATTTCAAAGCCCTTACTGTTTAGTTTTCTCTTTTCTTTCCCTTTTTCTCTTTTCTTCTTCCTTTCTTCCCCCCTTCCCTCCTTCCTTCCTTCCTTCCTTCCTTCCTTCCTTCCTTCCTTCCTTCCTTCCTTCCTTCTTTCCTTCCTTCTTTTTCTTTCTTTCTTTCCTTCTTTCTTTCTTTCTTTCTTTCTTTCTTTCTTTCTTTCTTTCTTTCTTTCTTTCTTTCTTTCTTTCTTTCTTTTTCTGTCCCTCCCTCCCTTCCTCCCTCCCTCTCTCTCTCTCTTCCTCTTTTCTTTCTTTCTTTCTTTCGTTTTTTGAGACAGGATTTCTCTGTTGTAACTCTGGCTGTCCTGGAAGTCACTCTGTAGACCACGCTGGCCTCGAACTCACAGAGATCTTCCTGCCTCTGCCTCACGAGTGCTGGGATTAAAGGAGTGTGCCGCCACCACCAGGCTTTACTGTTTATTTTTCAATTTTTTTAGCTGACTTGCTAGCATTATACTCTGATATTTGGGAATACTTTAAAAGAATTATACAGCTTTAGGCTACTAGAGAAGCACTTGACTGAGAATGAATGGAAAGTAGTCACTTGAGTTTTAGTTTGATGAAGGTAGGGACAGAATAGGGAGATGGCTACTGGCCTTTCAATTCATAGATTAACATAGCTTGCAAAATGCCAGACCAAGTAGTTTTCAATACAATAATTTTTCTTCTTTTAAAATGTGCATTCCTGAAGAAGATGATTGAGGTAAATAGAAAGTAATTTAAACCACCAGGTTGTTTTTCTCTAATTGATCTTTTCTTTACCCGAAGGACCACAGAGCATTTTTTCTTTGTCTAAAGCATATTAGTGTCATTTCCCCACTCTTATTCTGTAGCATTCATTTGGAAAAACACAAAGAATGCTCTCATTCCCAAGGAATTGTACTTCCTTCTCTCCATTTTTTGAATCAAATGTAAGAGTGAGATGTCAATATCACAGAAAAACCCCTGTAAATGGATATTTTATATCAATTGTGAGTTTTGATAGTATATTTATCATTAGTTGAAAACTATTTACATGTACCTAGGTGATAGTTACATACTATTGTGTAGTGACATCATGCTTAAATTTCTTTTTTATTCTTCTCTTGCCCAATACATCACAAGTTGTTTCCCCTCCCTCCATTCGACCTTCCTTCATCCCCCACTGGTTGAAAGTGATTGTGGAAGATGCCTTTGGGTCCCAGGTTGAGGGAAAGTAGAAACACGTGTATCGCTTTCTCAAAGGGGAAGTCGTGTGTGTGGAGAAATGCAGCACAGGTTTGAACTAAGCTGACTTCTCAAACTCAACTGTCTAGTGAGTGGATATTGAGTTGTCACTCATAAACCTACCATTTGCTTTTTCTCTTGGGATCTTTTCTTACCCAGTGCACCCCACTTTTGTTTTCTACCTTTTTTCCTCTCTCACTTCTATTCTGGTAATTTCCTTCTTCCTATGCATGCTAATTTGCTCTCTTACTTGTTCTCATTTATTTTCATTTTATTCCTCAGTGGAGTTAATCTATATGTACTTGACATCTGACCCTCTAGATTCTTACAGCCTAGGTTGGGACTTTGCAGAGTATTTTGAAATGTGATTTTTTTCTTTGATGTTTTAACACAGAGTTTCAACAAAAGAGATTTAAAAATAAAGGACAGAGATAGAAAGGAAAATGGACCCAGTCTTGTTAACTGCTGAATCAGATGTAGGGAAGTTGAGAATCTAAATGTAGGGGTTCATAATATCTGGTTGATGATCATTCTTATGAACATCTTTCTGATTATATTGTTCCAGTGAACTCACTAGTCAGCACTGGAAGCTGGCTTTTGTGGACAGTTTACCAGGACAAAACTGCAGGGAAAAAAATCCTAGGAATCCTTTGTACATATCTAATGTAAAGAAACAAATCCTAAAGTATAAGTAGGAGATCTGTTTGCTCTTACCGTACTTACTATTCAAGTATAAAGAAGAAGAAAAGATACATCCCTCCATGTGTTCTAAGCCAGGATTTATCTGTGAGTCTCTGTTTGGGAAGTGGAAGAAATGGAAGCAGATTGTGGGTTTGCTTTATTAACTTGATTAGCTTTCAGATAAAAGATCTCTATTCAATGGAGACGACTCTTGTGTCAAATTCAACATAGGGAGAATATTCTTTTTGATTAGCCTGATGAAATAGTGTTTTGGGGGACAATGATTGCATTTTAAAGCCATATTGCTTATATTTCATCACCTGACATCTGGTGGCAAGTGACTATTCCATACTATTCTCTGATTTTTGTTTTTAAAGATACAATCTTAGCTGAGGTTCAGGAAATAACTAGATGGAAGGCAGATCTATACTACCTCTTAAGAAAGCCTTACACTTGCCAAATAGAGTGCCCAAATATTTTGTGGCTTGATACAATGTTTCATTAGTTTTCATTCTTATAGCTACTTTGTAACTATGTTAAAGACTTACTGTTGGGAAGCATTTTCCTTTATGTATATCAGGAGAATTTGACAAAAGTACCTGCTTCCTTGGAGTGTATGTTATGGTAGAGTGTATTACTAAGTTTTTCATTATTATAAAAAGTTCATGATAAAAATCAAGTTAAAGGATAAAAAATTTCATTTTGGTTCCTGACTTCTGAGGTTTCCATTTGTGTTAACTTGGGTCCATAACTTTGTATCTGTGGTGAAGTAGACCATTGGGGGGGGGAAATCCATGGTGAATCAGAGTTACTTTTGGGTAACAACTGGGAAGCAGAGAAATGTGATATATAGGATCCTATTATTCCCTTTAAAGGATGCTCACAGTGCCTACTATGCCTCATTTTCTAAAGTTCTCTCAGCATCCCAATAACATGACCAGCTTGAGGACAAGTCTTCAGGGAACCTTCTTGATTCAAAAGATAAAATGGAGTAATAAATAAGTAGCAAGGTCGTGAACTATGCAATGTGGGATATGATGACATATCCTATGAAGCAAGAAAGGGCTGGGGACCAGAGAGTCCTGGGGGGGCATGAGGGTGCAGTTATAATAGAGTACACAGGGAGGCTTGGGCAACATCTCAGAGAAGGGACCAAGGAATCAAGGAAGGGTGACTTTGTAGGAATGAGGAAGCACAAGCACAAGTGTTCTGGATAGAGATAGCAGCTCCTGTGGCCTCGGGGGCCCTAAGGGTATGTGTTTTGTATGTTAGAAGGTGGTCATGGAGGCGGGAGCATAGTGAGCTAGCGGGGCAGATGGGGTATATACAGAGATGAGGAAGCATAGGCAGATGGTCCAAGGCCAATGAGCCTGTGCTAAGTCTGTGATGTTCATCTGAGCACGAAGAAAACTTTCAATGCAGCTTCATTATGCTCTGTACTCTCGATTTTCTGTAGCACTGTCACGTGATCAGGTGTGATATTGATGATCAAGGACTGCTCTGCCTTGTTTGCAGTGTCTAGTATATATGTCTGTCCCTAATGGACAAAAGACTTAAACTCAAGTGTTCATTTTGCCACCGTGATTTCTGTTCCGACTTCTAGCTGCTCATCTCTACATGCAGAGGATGGATGAGATTTTTAATTTTTATATTCTTAAATTTTCATGTAAACTGCACATAGAAGATACTGCCCTCTAGCTTAAACAAAAACCTAAGTCTTGTTTATCCTAATGTGTTTCCAGTGTGATGAATTTGTTACCTTGGAGAATCTCAAATGACAAGACAGAAGGTAGAAAATCCCTTCAGAATCCCTTCTGACTTCTGCCTCTTGGTGGCAGTATTCATCATCCCTCAATGAAGCCAGCACTGAATGTGTCAGTATTTAAAGCCTTTAAGGTGGCATCATCATATATAAATTGTGAGTAAGTGAATAATGCAATTGAAAGTCCTAGCAGTGACTTTTGGGGAAAAGCATAGGGCTTCTGCTGTTTGCAAAATAGCTAATGACACTAATACATGTTATCACATGTTTGTTATACTGAAAAGCAGTCATATTCTCATGTTGTGCTTATGAAAAATACTGCATAGTTTTGGTACTCAGTGTGAAAGTTATATATTTAGCAAAAGTTTTGGCTTTTAACTGAGGAAATGGGAAATTTTGTTCTCTAAGTTTTTGACTGTCTGCTTCCTTTCCAATCCAGAACTTCAATCCTCTATTTTGGAAAGCCTGAAAAAATATTCAAATGGTGTCCAGCAGGTAAGAAGATATTACTAGGATGGCAAATCCCCATTTCCCTTATTGGCTTTAAAACAGTGACGGATCTGTGATTGGTGTTCCTATCTGCACAGATGGCTGGGTTGACCTGGTATTAAATCACAGAAAAATCCATTCAGGCAAAAGGAAATGCTTCTTTCCATTTGTAGTTTCAAAACCATTCAGACTTCAGATAGGACCTAGTATAAACTTTGCAGACTTATATCATTCTATATCTAGCCATAGTTGGTCCCTGCATTTGCTGTCTCAAGGAGAAGCTTCGAGCCACCTCAGGAGATGTTTGTGCTGTGCTGTGCCTAAGCACAATCCCAGGAGTACTCTTTAAAACAAATTTGTCATGGCCTTTCTAATGTCTAGTCAGATACACTACTCTGTGGATGGAAATATGGCCTTTGTGCATGGTTGGCAAAAATTATGTTATTAAGTCCCCACGACTCTTAAATTGCATCAGAGATTGAGACATTCTATCCTTTTAGACCCCTTTGTCTGTTACTACCTATATCCATAATCCCTGTGCTGGGGAGGCAGAGACAGGAGGAGCATGGAAACTCACTTGTGTAGTCAAATTGGTGAGTTTTAATGTCAGTGAGAGACACTGAACAGGTGGAACGTGATTAAGGAAGACATTTGATATTGAGTTATGGCCCCCACATGCATGCATAAACATGTGTATGTGTCTGACACATATGCAACCATGCATATATGCCCAGAAATGAATAATTTAAAATATGGAGAAAGGAAACATTTCATAGAACATTGACTGTGGATAGCACTTACTCTTTTGGCTATACAAGGAATTATTGAAATTATTTATACTTATACCCAACTATGCTTTTGAAAATGGTTTCAGGTAAGAAGATATTAAAATATAAGCTAGTCTACATTGTACACCAACAGGAAGGAGATTGATTCTGTTATATTCAGTCTGGCTTATGAAAGAATGAGAGGAATCTCACTTGATCTCGAAACCTATGTTGATTTCTGGTTAATGTGTAGTGGCATGTGTAGATTATGTAGGGAATGGTGTTCTCTCCTCTGAACTTGAGAATTGCTGCCTTTTGAGAACTCTTCAAAGTGAGGACTTCTTTCTTTTTTAAAATAAATTTATTGTTATATTAAATTTGAACTCCCCTTCGAAGCGAGATGGGGCTATGAGGTTAGCCTAGAATCGAATGGCACTCAAGGTTTCCTCAAACTACCAGCTAGTTGAGTTTTTATCGGTCAAAATAAAGCTCCTCTTAAGTACAGAGTCTTCATAACTTTTCTAGCTTTCTGTTCATTGCTGTGGTTTTTGTCAGAGGAGAGACCTGTATTGACCTTGGTGCACAAGAAATGCCTGATAGGCTCAGGCCTTGGCTTTTTAATTAGCTCCAATTATTAGTTTATATGAACCAGAGAAAGAAAGCTAAGGTAGTAAAACTATACAATATATAAATATATAAAGCTATACAATGGTAAACAAACAGAAACCTAGTGTAGTAGATCTGGAGGGATGGATCAGTGGTTATGAGCACTTGCTGCTCCTTGCAGAGGTCCTAGGTTCAGTTCTTGCATACTTATTTTTTGACCTCTGTAGTTCTTACAGTAATACTTTAAAATAGTTAGCAAGTTTTCGATGCTTACTGATAAAATGATATTTGAAGGAGCTAAAAGCAACTCCCCTAAATTTACAAAAACCGTAACATGTAAGCTAAGATTTGAGAATAGGTGTTTCTCACAGATTCTACGATGAAACATTCTACTTTTCTGTGGATAATCTACAGGTGACTATTTTATATCATTTTATTTCAAAACCATTTAATGGATGAAATGAGAAGCTCATTTTAAAAGTTATTCTAACGGTGGTGGTACAAGCCTTTAACCCCAGCATTCGGGTGGCACAGGCAGATGGATCTCTGAGTTCAAGGCCAGCCTGGTCTACAGAGTGAGTTCCAGGACAGCCAGAGTTACCACAGGGAAACACTGTCTCTCAAAAAAATAAAATCAAACTAAAAAAAAGAGTGACCATGGAAGCTCTTTTGCAGTGTGAGGGTTTGCATGTTGTCTGTTGTGCTTTCAGATAGTCAGGTGCTTAATGAACACATGTTTAGCACTCACCAGCAAGATAACGAATGTAGCTACTTTTTTGGTGCTTCTGTTAATTGTCTTATAGAATCCAGGAGGTTTTTTTTTTAAAGACAACATTACATTCTTCGCATATCTATGACTGAAAAAAAATTCCTTTGTCAAGGTACTTTTAAACTCCTAGGAGGCCAGTTCCTGCCTTGGCCTCCTAGGAGTGTCACCTTGCCCAGTATTCATGGATTTTTTTAAGTTCAAGTAATATGCTGTGGGAACTCTGTATTGTCTAGACAATTGTGTCATAAAGTTAAAAGCGAACTTTTCTCATTTAATAAACACCTTGTGATATTTAAGCGACAATGGAAATGAGAACCTTTTAAACCCTGTAGCATAGAAATGGATGAACGTCAATTATTTTCTCTGAATACTTTTGCTTTAAGTTACAGATAGGTTATGTGGCACGTTTTACTTCATTGTCACCCGGTTGGTTTTAAAAGATTTATTTTCATTTTCGTGTGTGTGTGTGTGTGTGTGTGTGTATGTGTGTGTGTGTACACGTGCGCACACAGGAATCTGTACCCATATGTGTGCAAGCACTCACAGAGGCCAGAAGAGGGCATTGGATCCCCTGGATCTAGCGTTACCACTGGTTGTGGGCTGCATGATGTGGGTGCTGGGAATGGATCTGCCCTCCTCTGTAAGAGCAGCTTGTCATCCTAACCATTAAGCTATTTCTCTATCCCTGCCTTCCTGGCTTTACTTTTGTTATTTATTTATTGCTTTTGCAATTCCAAACAGAAGTTTTATTTTGCAACCTTTTCCTAAACCTCTTACCAGCTTTCTAATGTAAATATGTAATTTTGAATAACATTATGATTTTCAAAATCTCAAGCTTTTGGTAAGAATGATAGTATCATGGAATTAAAAATTGGGTCCCTAACAGTTAATATTTGTTAATTATAACTATAGAAAGTATTAGGAACAGTCCCAAATCTGGATAACTAACCAAAATAAAACCAGTGTAAGAGAAATGGATCAAAAGGAAAGGGGAGGTAATTCAGAAAGTGTGGGTCAGTCATCCTTCAGGCCCACCTCAGCTTATGACCATTTTAAGTGCTCAATAAACACTTTAGCCATGTTAAGACAGTGGGTCTCAGGAGGTACAGGAGGTTAGGAAGGAAGAAAAGCACAGATGTTCTATGGCGGAGATGTGCACACCATAAGACTGTTAAGACTGGAGGGAGAGTTTACCATGCTATGTACCCGGGAAGATGAAACTTTTCTGGAAAGAACATTTTTGTTTTATGGAAACTCCAAGGAGATCAGAATGTAGTATAGGTATTTTAACAATAGAAAGAGGAGAGACTGTTATTTCAGGTTTTTGTTGTTGTTTTGAGGTAGGTCTCACTGTATACCTCTGTTTAGCCTGGACCTCACTATGTAGATCAGGCTGACCTCAAACCCATAGAGATCCTCTTGCCACTGCCTCCCAAACCCAGGATTAAAGGTGTATACCACCAGGCCCAGCTCTTGTATTGGTTTTTAAAATGAAAAGCAGTCAACATCTGAGAAGCAGTTAGACTGTGTGTTTAACCTGGGGGGAAAGAAATGGATGCCACACAGTATTTTAGTTTTAATCCAGAATGGTGAGAGTTTAAAGATACAACGGGGCTGCCAGCTTTCTCTGTTGTGTTTTAGATGGTGTAAAATGAGTTTATGCCATGCAACATTGTTAAGGTGAGACAGGCACACAGTTCAGGAAGCTAATCTGACAGAATATTAACTGAGGAGACTCTTTGCTTTTCAAAGGATGCTTTTTTCCCATGATCAAGCATCTTGATTTGCTGTGTACTAGGGTGCTTTCAGGAGATAGAAAAATTTATAAAGACACAGAAGACAATATAGTCCTTTATATGTTAACATGTCTATTGGTGTCTTCTTTTTCAGGTCTTATTTAGGCAGCCACATTGCTAAGATCCTCAAGCCTTAGGTTCAGGAGTTGTGTTATGGGTGCTTCAGTTGTTGCTGGATACCATTAAGTCACTTGTTCTCTGCTTTTGATTGGTTGTCGTTATCTGTAATAATTTCCATCTGGTTTTTAAAAAAATACTTAGAATATAGTTAGGAATTATGCTGGTTTAATAAAGGGGTTACATTTAAATTTCAAAAGAGTAAAAATATTATCTATATTTATCTACACACACACACACATATATGTATATATTTTAAAAGAACTAAAAAAACTAAAGAAACAGTTTAGTTATAGGCTGGAGCTTTTCCATATATCTATAAATCAACTTACAAGATACAACGTAACTGGCAAGATATTTAGCATATGTTGTAGAACACTGGAGAAATTAAATATATGAACAAATTTTAGAGAGGCTGTAATGAAGAAAAGTTTCATAGGGAGGTGGTTCCCTGATAGATGTAATTGGCACAAGTGTGGAAAGAGTAGCTTTCCCCTCGGGAGAAGAGAATAGAGACTCAGAAGTGGAAGTGAACTTGGCATTAGGGTGGCTTTGTCCATTTGATTGACAGGCACTAAACTTTCTCTTCCTATGGAGACTTGACCTTTGCTTGTGGCTTCTGGTCCACTGCATGCAACCGGGCAATGATGGAGCCCAGAGCCCTTTGTTATCTGGATTGTAGCCACAGTCTCCTCATGGTCTCCTCACTTCCACTCTTGACCCCCTCTAATCTCTTCCTGCACGTTGACCCAGTGTTATCTTTCTGAAAACACAAATGTGTTTACCTCTGATATCTGCCTAGATTTATTCAAGGACTGCTTGTTGTGTTTCTAAAAAGTTTCAGGCCTGTAAGTTTGACTAATGCACTGCACCCTAGTTACATCAGCCAATCATATTTACCTTCCAAAGCCTCACCCCCAAATACCAATTCTTGAGGTTATTTTGTCCTTACTTTGGGGATGACATTTCCTGTGTGTGAATAGTGTAGATACAAATTGTAGCTATACCAGATCTTAAGTAGAGCTACTAACAAAATGCTAGCTATTAAAGAGAGTATAGCATTTCGTCTCTTCTCAAGAAAAGTATTTAATTCAGTGCCTTAGTTTCATCAACTGTAAAATGGGGATATGAATATTTCCTACCTGAGGGGGTTTGAGGGTTTCAAGCATATTGATTTGTGTAAGGTTGATTTGAAGAGCTTAAGGCACAGAGTCAACACTCAGGTTGTTCGTTGATATTGTAATAGAGCAATGCTCTCTATTGTGTTTTTATTTTTGTCAATATTGAGGATTGAAATCAGGGTCTTTTGTACAGGCTAAACAACTGCTGAACCACTGAGCTACGCCACTCCTTATTATTCATGGATTTGGTGTTTGCAAACTCACCTACTGGCTAAAATTGATTACAATGTTTACACCTCTATCGTGCATTTGTGATCATTTGCAAACTTGTACAATGTGGTTAAAAACCTTGCTCTCTGAAGTTTGTACTTTCCCAGGTGACTTTGAATGAGGGGAAGTCTGTAAACAAGTGTCCTTTGTGTGGTCTAGTTAATGCCCTTCCTTTCCCATTTTTGTGATAGTCCCTTGACAACCTTACTGTTTCAAATGGCTTGAAACTCTGTGTGAAAATTCTGTTAATGTTCCCAAGTGTCAGAAGCCTTTGGTATGACCTAGTGGAAAACTAGTCAGATTTTATGTCAGCATGGACTAGAATGTCTTGGCCCATAAGTGCAGTCTTAGTGAATGAACACTAGGTCTTCAATAAAACATATTTCAGTAGGAATACATGTTCAAAGAACAAACAACAACAACCACAAACATTGCACATGGAACATGTGACAAATTGTGACCTGAGGCTTGCAGGAATCCAACAATGTATTTTCCTCAGGAGCAATGGTTCAGCATTGATTAATTGAGGGTTATCAGAGACTTTGTTTATGGCAAGCTTCAAGAACACGGGTTGGTTGTATCTTACTTAATCCTCACAGTGCCTCTCTGCAGTAAGCCAAATGGGTAATAGAGGATTAGTCACAGTTTAAAGAAGGATAGGCTTATGTGGGTTTGTGGTTTCAGGTTTTGGTCCATAGTCGTTTGGCAGTGTTGCTTCTAGGCCCAGGCTTGGTGAGACATAGCATCACAAAGGAACAGTGTGCAGTGGAGCAAAGTGGCTCATCTCACGGTGGGCAGGACACAAAGCCTACTAAACAGCCCAGGTGGGGATGTGAGATTGTCTTCAGAAACACACAGTCCGTGTCGTACTTCCTCCTACCAGACTCAGCTTCCTGCAGTTAGGAGCGCATTAATCCATCCTTTTATGAAGTTGGCACCCTCATAATCTAATCACCTTATGAGCCTTGTGAGAAATTAACTTGTCAGCAAGCAAGTTTTTAGCAAGTAACTAAACTGCCTGGCTAAAGGAACCTAGGACTGATAGGGTCAGGACAGTAGAACCAGTCAGGAGTCTAGTTCTGAGTTGCTGAGAGTCTCAGCTAAGGATTGATGAGCTATAAATGATAACTAATGACCAGGGTATGGGGGTGGTAGTAACTGCTGGGTGCAAATTGGTCTGAGCATCATTGTATTAAACTGGCAACTGATTAGAAATGCAATTGAATGGCTAACCCTAGGGACTGGGGACAGCAGGCCATGGTTTAACAAGTCCCATGTGATTTTGGGAAGATTCATTGTAAGAGTCATTGGGTTGCCATAGAAAGGAGTTAGGACATGCTATTTTATTGACAGAGAAGATATGGTTTTGACTTAAGGAGGAAGGGTGCTCAAATATCAGCAAGATGGAAGTGAAGCAGCAAAGAGAAGGAAAACCAGAAATAATCTGTGGAACGGAGAGAACTGGGGATTTAGAAAACAATTTCTTTGAATGTGTATACTCAATTAAATTTCCCAATGATAAAATCCCCACCCACGGCCCCACCGTAAAACAAAACAAACCAACAACAAAATCAGAGAAGGGATGAGAGAAAAATGAGAAGGTAGAGTTTGAAATCATAGGAGCCAAGAGAAGAGAGGGTTCTGTGATGAAAAATGTGAGCAGGAGTCGTCAGGATTTGTAATAGGCTGGGTTGCAATTGTTTGACAATGAGGACACCAGCATCACTGGAGAGCAATTCCATTAGCACAGCTGGGTCTGGGGCATGATCCACCACCCACTAATGGTCCGAAGTCAAATTGCAAATGCAAATCCATTGCATTTGACTTTTTCTAAGATTTATTTTTTATGGAATTTGACAATAGTTGGGTGTGAGTGCAAGGGGAGTAAGGAACTTGCCATCTGCAGATCATGAAACGAAAGTCACATTGATTAAGGTGCTTTTCTTCCTCGTGCTGGCTGGGAAAAGGTGGCCATGTACTCTCTTAAAGTATGGTCCAGCAGCCTGCAGAACATCAACTCTGCAGCTGGATGGAAACTTCCAAAGGCAAGATAAGGAAAACAGCAGGTTCCCTCCCTTTGGTGATTTTATTTCCTGTTCCCTTGGCTCTTTCCCAAATATATTATTACTTCTAGGAAGGTTCCTTATCAATGATTCCTGTAGCCCTTTTATCAATCGGTTGACCTTCTGTTATACAAATTTTAATATGGTGAGTTTGGTAGTTATTATTTTTAACTTCTCTGCATCCCATGCACGTCATACATCTCATTTATGTATCAGAGACTTTACCAGATTCTTGTCGTACAATGTAATTTTCAAAAATTCCTTTTTAATTTTATTACAAGGTCATTGGAGTAGGGGGATGCCTCAGTGGAAGGAACACTCATACACAGATTGGGGACCCATGTTCTGATCACCAGCATCCACCAAAAAGCTGTGTGTGGCTGGATGTGTTCACCCGTAACCCCAGGACTATGTCAGGTGCAGAGAGAGGTTAATTGCTGGGGCTCGATGGCTGCTGTGCATTTGAAAAATGGCGAGCTCCAGGTTCATCGAGGGACCTTGTCTCAAATGAGAAGGCAGAGAATCTTAGGGGGATAACTCCAATATCCCTCTCTGGCCTTTGTAAACATGTATTCTCTCTCTCTCTATCTCTCTCTCTATCTCTATCTCTCTATCTATCTCTCTCTCTTCGTCTCTCCCTCTGTCCCTCCCTCCCTCTCTCCCTGCCTCCCTCCCTTTTTCTACTTTCCTCCTCCATCTCACCACCTCCTCCCTCCTGCTCTCCTCCTTCCCCTCTCCCTCCCCCTCCCCCTTTCTCTGCACACATTCTCTTTGAACTCTGCAAAACTCTTGTTTTCTGTAATAAGTTCTACTCTACCAAACCTTAGATAACTTATTTACAATTTCTACTATGTCCCAGCATTTCCTCCTTTCTTGAAATTTCCCCTAAAATTTGAAATTGTTTGCAGTTTATTTTTTTAAGTAACTATATCTGTTTAAAGTCTGGATTTACTTTCTGGATTTGCTATGGGATACTGTTTAACATACATTAGGTTATTGTAGATCTGGGATATCACTGGCTTGTTTCAAAACCCAAAAGTGTTGTAGAATTCAAAACGTGACAAATAGAGTTTACATGATTTGTTGAAGAGTAAGGTTCTTCCAATATAGATGTGTGTAATGTCTTCATTGGTCAGTAAAGTGGCCTTAAAATCAACAGAACTTACAAATCTGAGTGAGGTAGATAATTAATTTTGTCTCATATCAACATTTACAAAATCAATTTATGATTAACTTACCAGTTATCAGTTATCATTAAAACTTATCAGTTTTTATATTCTAGGCTCCGAAAGCACCCTGCTTTCATAACATA
The DNA here is from genome assembly GCA_026225945.1 of Cricetomys ansorgei. Taxonomy (NCBI): domain Eukaryota; kingdom Metazoa; phylum Chordata; class Mammalia; order Rodentia; family Nesomyidae; genus Cricetomys; species Cricetomys ansorgei. Next base: position 14,997 of record JAMJFZ010001563.1, read on the forward strand.
ATAAAGTTTTAAAGATGAGCCCATTAGCTTTTCAGCAAAAGCTTGCTTGAGTGTATCTTGGCTTCTCTTTTGACAGTTGTAACCTTAATGTTACTGTAATGGGCTCTTTTTCTGGGAATCAGATAAACTTACACTTAGGAACATGTTTTTGGTGAACACTGTATTCTTCCAATGGCATTTTGTAATTTGTGATATTCAAGTGTTCAAACAATTTATAAGAACTAGCCATCACCACCCACGTATACAATTATACAGGAATAGAAAAATTTTGGCTCTGTGATTACATAGAATTGTTGAGCCAAATAGGAGGGCAACTTGTACTGCTCTTAATGATTTAGGGATTTAAAACAATATTTTTCAATATAGATAATTTCAGAATTGGTAATATATTACTTTTCATATTATTTAAAACTAGTTTTTCTTAATCTGTCTACAAAGATATAGATATCATAAAGATTCTTTATAAAACTGCCACCACACTTTGCCCTTTTTTAAAATGAATGATATAATTTTTTAAGCTATTTCCATGAGCACTGGATAAACTATTGCACAATTCTGGAAATGCTGAAAGCATTTTTGTAAAGGGTAGAAGTCTAAGATAACAAAGTACATTTCTCCAGTGTTAAGTCCTTTGAGAATCAGATAGACATCTTCTTGTTGTACCCTGAAAGTTGGAAGATTAAGTACCAAGCACTGGACATAGGGGAACAGGCTACTTACTTGAGGGCTTTTCATGGACCACAGAGCTCCTGGCAGTCTCTTAGAGATTAGGTTGTGGCTTTGTTGGTGGGTGGGACTGGCAGATCTTCACTTCATGTGGGTCTTCTGCCTAGAACTTTTGCTTACATGGCCAGAAGATATTCAGTCCTTTGGTTGATAATGACCAATACTCACCATGTAAATTCCTTTAAAAAAGATAACTCATAGAGAATTCAATGATTACTGTTGACAAGCAATGCAGCCTTTTCTAAAAACACAGCAGGACCTGTTGCCATGGATGCTGTGAGTTAGTACTAGGCAGGAGCCAGCAAGCCCTTTGACTGAGAGCCCAGGATAAGGAAAGCCAGATAAGATTCTTTGATAACTCTTAGCTAAGTTGAGCACTGAAAATATTACAGATATTTGGCTACTCTCTAACAGCATCTGGGTGGTTGGTCTTTCTTACCTTATGGGGTAGTCAGTTAAGGTTTGAGATGAGCTTAATTACTCTGCTTCAGCGATGGACAAAAGAAGATTGTAACATTCATGGAGTGAGTTAAAGATAATCAAAAAGGGAATGCAAGTTCTGGAAAAATTTTATGTTTTTTATGTCTCTGAAGTAGAAATAATGTAAGAAGCAGGCAAGTCTCATACCCCAAGTCTTCTTCCTTTTTCTTTGTCTGTAAATTTATCTATATGCAAAATGTTTCATCTCTTGTCTTTGTAGTGTGATTACTATATTAATATTAATAAAGAATTCCTTAACTCCACAGCTTCGTGGCACCACATAGCTAATTACCGTGTTTGTTGTAGATTTAGTTTTGGAATTTTATTGTCCTTTCACTGTTTCCTCGGCGGTCTTTTAGTTCTACAATTCTCTATGCCTTACACATGAAAATCTTTGAAGCTTGTAGAATTTGTGTATTTCTATATTATGATTTCCTCATTTTATCAAAAACTGTTTTATTATTTAAGTGTCTTACTTATCTCTTTGTTGTAAAAAGTGAATGAAATACATAAAAAATAATATATATTAGTAAATTGAATATGTATATCTATGCTTGGTGTTACAAGCCTGTAATCACAGCTACTCAAAAGCTGAAGCAGTGGGATTACAAGTTCAAAGACTGTCTGGACTGCAGAGGAAATTCCAAGTCAGTTTGGGAAACTTAGTGAGACCCTGCCTCAAAATGAAAGACAAACCAGTATAGCAAGGGCTAATGGTATATCTCAGTGGTATAGAATGCATGAGTTCCTCAGTTCAGTGCTTAGTACCACCAAATAAATAAAGTAAATGAGTAAATTTAATACTTACAGTATTTGGCTCAGTCTTAAGTCCTTCCCCTTTTTCACATAGTACCACTTACTATCTCTTATAATTATACTATAACTATAACTTATCCTCTGGCAGGGTTGGTCTATCGATGATTTCATTTAAACAATGATGTTTTAAACAACATAATACAAATGCAACATGAGGGAAAACTGCTAATCTTTCAGAAGCTGTAGTATTTTTCAGCATTAGAAAAAGTAAGGATGGAACATTTGAATCGTGTATCGGAGGATCATATATTTACCCAAAAGGTTTTACTAAAAAATAATTTTATTATAAAATCTATATTGCTCCCTGTTATGATGAAACTATTTTTCTTCTCTTCCCTTCATTCAATGGTTCATATCTAAGCTCTATGCATATTTGGCACATAATATAGCACTGAGCCACAGTAAGTAATTGCTATGCTCACTTAGCTTTTAAAGTTTGCTCTTTTTGGAAAAAAAAATTGCTTGCTTGCTTGTTTGTTTATTTTGTGGATAGAGCCCAGGACATTATGTATGTTGGGCCATATACGCCACAGTTTCATCCCGTTTAATAGTATTTAAAATGGTATATGTATTGCTTGGAACAGAATGCTTTACTGAACTAGGCATGATGGCACAAGCTTCTCTAGCATCCTAGAAGACTGAGGCAGGAGGACTGCAAGTTTAAGGCCAGTCTGGACAACTTAGTGAGACCTTATCTTAAAATAAAAAGCTCTGGGTACATACAGTAGCTCAGTGGTAGAGCACTTGCTTAGCTTACACAAGCCCTGTGTTCAGTCTCCAATAAGGAAAATAAGAAAAGCGGTTAGAATAGCCGAGAGGCAGGATGACAGACTGGGTAAAGGTCTGGTTTCCCTTAGTGTTGCCATCCTTGATAACCTGGGTGAGTAGTGTGGCTAGTTTGGTTGGTGGCACTTGAGAGAATTGTGAGGCTGGGGAGATGACCCAGTGGGTGAAGCACTTGTCCTGCAAGTGTAAGGATCAGAGTTTTGGTCCACAGCACCCATGTAGAAAGCATGCATGGATGGCACATGCCTGTAATCCCAGTAGTGACCAGACAGCAAACAGAGACAGGTGCATCCTGGAAGTTCACTGGTCAGCCAAGTAGCCTACTTAGTGATGTTCTACGCCAAGGATGCACTCTTTGGCAAACGAAAGATGGAGGGTGCTGAGGACCAACACCTGAGGCTATCTTCTGACTCCCACATGCATGCCCACATACTGCGCGCACACAGGTATACACATGTACACGCACTCCACAAAACCCAAAATGTAAGATCTGATACCGGAAGTGCTTCCCTCTCATCCTTTCTTCCTGTATTCAGTTTGTAAGCAAATGATCATGATGAGCAGATGTTAACCTCCTACGATATACTTCTTTGCTTCTTTTCATCTGCATCTCTGATCCAGACTACTATTAGACTATTTCATCATTAGCCTCTTAGTTGATCCTTTTATCCCTTCCATTCTTTATCTACCCTGAAACCAGTGCTTGCTCTTATGAGTACAGGTAAACAATTTGTTCCTCCTTAGCCTCCTCTCTTGGTATTTTCACATGCCCCCTTACTCTGTAGTTCTTGGGTTATGACATTAGCTTTCTCTTGCTTCAGAGCTTTTGTGTATGCTGTCTCCAGCCCCATCGCATCCCTGCCTCTGTTCCTTTGAACTCAGCTCAATGTTTGCGCTCCAGAAAATCTTTCTTAATAATGTTCATTTGAATCACACCATAGACAACCTGGTTAAATTAGCTACATTCTACTTCTGATTGCTAAGTTACAAATTGAAATTAGCATTAGATTCTTAACCTGTTTAATAAGTCAATCTTGGTATGTTTTAGCAAAATAGTTCACACTTTCTTCTTCTATTCTCCAGTGGAGCCAACTTTAGTATCTTGCTGATGAATTTGGGTCCTGCGAATTGTGCAACATTGCTGCTGCTGGTTTCACTTGAGAGTAAGATTCTACTGAATTCTCTTAGGCCAGCTGTCCTGAATGGGGTAGCTGAAGCTGTTGTTGCTGTAAGTATAGACTTTTTCTTTTAGGACAAAATTATTAGTAGAGGATTTGTACTATTTTTTCAAAGAAAGCAACTTTGTAAATTCCAGCCCAGTCAAAGTTTAATATGAATGTAATTTGATTGTATGAAGAAAACCAAAGTACTTTTGTTTGTGAATAAAATACATCAGTTTCTAATTTTTCATATTTTAGTGTGATCCAGAGAGTAAATTCTTATTGTGTAACAGTGAGACTTAAAAGGGAGCCTGGTGGTATGTACCTGTAGTCTCATGTTTCCTGGAGAGGCACAGAGGTCTCTTCATCCTAATAGGGAACCAAGGATAGACCACCAGAGCCCAACTCGGAAAACCAGTTAGTTTATTACCATTACTTACAAGAGTGTGGGCAAGAGGTGACTCACAGGAGCAGGACAATTCAAGTTAGCTGCCTCACAGAAATGCCATCTTAGCCCAAATGATGGCTTGTGGAGGCTGGATCCCTAGCGATCTCTGCAGGACTTGCAGGCCTCTCAATAGATCAGAGTCTCTTCCAGATACTGAGCTGGTGCAATTGTTTGCTGTTCCTATGACTTAGGAGAGGGGCCTGGTAAATCTAAGTCAAGTTCCTAGACTCATTAGTTTAATATCTTGAGTCTCTGGTTACTCAAGGAAGGATTTTTTCAATTTGAAAAAAGTTGCTATACCATATCACAGCACTCAGGAGGCTGAGGCAGAAATATATATCTCAAGATACTGCCTTAAAAAACAGAACAAAGCAAAACACCAAAGAAATTCCAGTTGATTTTATTTTGAATTATGCAAATTACTTACCTAGTTAATTTCTCATTTTAACTTTTAACTATTTTCTCTAGTTCTCCATATGGCTTTATTTTAAATAGAATAATATAAAAAAAGCTTAGCTCTTGTTTAAATCACAAATAAAGTCAAATCTACTTAAAAACTGTAATGGTTCCTTACTATACTTAGAAATCAAATAATACTGAATTTGTTGTGTGTGTGTGCACACGTGAACAACATGAACACACATGTGTGTGCACATGACACACCAGGCTTGTTATGTGATGCTGGATTCTGGACTCTAGTTCTCATGATTGTGCAGGAAGCATTCTTTAACTGCTGAGCCTTTTCCCTAGCCTTTATTTTATTTTACTACTTATTTAATTAATTAAGTGTGTGTGTGTGTGTGTGTGTGTTTGTGTGTGTGCGCACGTGTGTGTGCGTGAACACATAAGTGCAGGTTCCTGTGGAGGCCAGAAGAGGGCCTTGAATCTCCAGGATCTGGAGTTTCAGGTGGTTGTGAGCCATTAGATATGGGTACCTGGAACAAACTCAGGTCGTCTGCAAGAGTAGCATTCACTCTTAAATGGCAAGCCATCGCCCCACCTTTGGTTTTGTTTTAAGATAGGCTCACACTCAGCTGAAGTTGACCTAGAACTTACTTACCAGGCTGGTGGTATGAACTTTAGCATTTCTCCTACCTTAGCCTCCTATGTTGGGATTAGAGATGGGAGCTGCCCTGCACAGTCACCCTGCTTTCTCATTGTGTTCTTGGAGCAATTTTGTTCCTGTTTCAGGTAGTTGTCTTTCACAGTGAGGCGCACCTTGCCTTACTAGTACAGTATGCGCTAAACCTTAAACAAGGTAATGGGGTCTTTTGTGTTTTCATAGAATTATTCACTATTTAGTAGTGTGTATACTTTGTTATGTCTTCTATTTAGTTTCTGCCTCTTCCTGTCAGACTAGTTGTCAACAGACTGGACAGTTCTGGCCAAGTGGTTTATGTCTGGTAGGAGTTGTGCGAGTCATAAAGCTTTATTGAGCAAAGGCTACTAATTGACTTATTACCTGTTACTGTTTTTTCTACAATAGTAGAAAGTAGTTAAGTAAGTAGTTGTTACAAAGGCTGTAAGGTCTAAAATACTGTGGATTTTACAGGTAAAAAAGGAGACTAAATCTCTAGACTGTGAGGCTAGGAGGGAATGGGTCTGTTTTTTGATACTGTGGTCTCATTGTCAAAGAGTGCTTAGCATCTAATAAATGTTCATGTGTCTGTTAAATATATAATTCTTGAAGACAGAAACCTTGGTCTTGAATAATAGTCTGTAATGCCTAACAGGGGTGGTGCTATTGATACTTCTGTGGAGTGAATGATGATGGGTAAGCGTGAAAATTGAACCAGGGACAGAGTGCTGATTCATACTTTAGAGCAAAAGGTCTTCACTGGTTACAGTTGTAGCTGATTATTATTGCACATTCAGGTGGTAGAGGCAGGAAGACCAGAAATCCATGGTCCTTCTCCACTATATAGTGAGTGTGCACCTGTGTAATGCTCTGTCTCATATAAAAATATATTTTTTGAATAAGGCCTTGTAGTCACTACAGGACAATTGGTTGGGAAGGTAACTGTATGTGATCCAAAAGAATAATAATTTAGTTTTTTTTAAAGGTTTGTTTATTTGTTTTATGTTTGTATCTGTTTATATATGGACTAGTGCCCATGAAGGCCAGAGGAAGGCATCAGATCCCTTGATGCTGGAGTTATGAAAGTTGTGAACCACTCACTGTGGGTGCTGGGAACTGAACTCAGGTCCTCTGCAAGAACAGCAAGTGCTCTTAGTCACTGAGCCATCTCTCCAGCCCCTTAGTCTGTTTTCCAACCTATCAGAAACTGCTCATAAAATCAAAACAAAACAAACACCCTCCAACACACACACACACACACACACACACACACACACACACACACACACTCACTCACTCTCTCTCTCTCTTTCACATACACACACACTCTCTCTCTCACACACACACACATGCACACATGCACATACACACACTAAGGTGGCAATTTGTAAATTAAAACTCCTACTGATTTTTTGTATAGATTGTTTTTGCATGTTCGTGTGTTTGTGTGGTGTGGAGGCCAGAGACGAACCTCTACTACCACTCCTCACTGGTGCACCCACCTCACCCTTTGAGACTGATTCTGCCACTGGCTATGCTGGGTAGCTAGGCAGCCACAGACAATCTTCTTGCATCTGCCTCGTCAATGCTGAGATTATAGGATCCCATCATGCCTGGCTTTTTTTTGTTTCCTTGAGATTATCAGATTATCAGTTTCATATCAACTATATTTTGAAGAGGTCAGGCTTCACTGAAGTTGAATTATTTTCAATATTTATTTGAAGTGTAGAAGATGTTTTGTTGAGGTCTTCAAGTGATTCTCAAGAGATTCCTTAATTTAAATATTTGTTACATCTTACTTTTTAGTATGGCGCTCTAGATAGAACCCAAGGTTTCTGAGCGTGCTAAGCAACACTCTGTCACGGAGCTTAACCCATCCCCACATCGGTTTGTATAATTGTCACTGCAAATTTGAATTTGGTTAATTTTTAAAAATAACTTTTCCCCTAGATGATCTTTCCATTTCAGTTGCAGTGCCCATATATCCCGCTTTGTCCTCTCTCACTGGCTGGTGTGCTTAGTGTACCTTTACCATTTATAGTTGGAGTTGACTCAAGGTACTTTGATCTTCATGACCCACCACCAGATGTTCTTTGCATTGATTGGATACGAACGTGTTGTAGGTGTAAGTGAGTCATCTTCTAATTTCTCCCTTGTGTAGCTCCCACCATATAAATTAAAGCTATTTAGAGAAACCTAGAAATAAGCTGGATTGGTAGACAATGTGTACATGAGAAGATTTGGGGCTGGGGCTGTAGCCCGGTTGGTAGAGCTTACTTGGTACTCTTAAAGCCCTGGATTCCGTCCCCAGGCTGAATAAGGATGTAGTGGCTATGCTTACAAACTCTGCATTCCAGTGGCAGAAGCAGCCAGAGCAGAAATTCACAGTCACCCTCTAGATAGTGAGTTTTTAGCCACCCGAGGCTACAGGGGACCCTCTCTTCCAGGCCCATGTGGTCACTGTAGTATAATTATTTGGGAAGATACTTGTATGTGAACTGAAAGAATGGTTGTATAAAAGAAAGAAAGCATTTGCTTAGGAAATAATACTGAAGCCAGGTATAGTAGTTTATGCTTATAAACCCAGAACTTGGGGGCCTAATGTAGGAACATCACTATGAGTGGGAGCCCATCCTAGGCTACGTAGTGAGATCCAGGTAGCCTTAGCTACAGAGTGAGACATTGCCTCTAATAACCCCGCAAAAATATAAAATTAAAATATACTGAAATGGATGCATCCTCAGTATTTTGAAACTGTGTAACTGTAGTGGCTCATTATTAAGTAATGAAGTAATGAATCGCTTCATGAGTTCAATTGAATTGAACCCCGGGGCCTGGTGTGAGGTAAGCCTGATCTCTGCCACTCAATCTCATAGCCGGCTCTCAAATTTTTGTTTGTTTGTGAAAGTCTCGCATATCACATGCTGCCCTGAATTTGAGCTAGCTGTGGTAGCCAAGGATGATCTTGAACTGATCTTAGTGCCACTCCCAAGTGCTAGGGTTACAGATGCGTATCATATACTCAGCCCAACATCCTTTCTCTTATGGCTATATAGAAGTTTAGTAGTCGATGGCCCCTTGCATTGGACAGAATATGGATATGGAAGTATGACAGCTCCTATACATTTGGTACATTGCCATTGTCATTTTGGAGAGAAGAAATTTGAGTGACACACTTTTAAAGTGAATTTTGTCAAAGTCAGATAGTAAATGTTAGAGCCAGGTTACAAAATGAAGCTTGTCCAAATGGGAATGGCAGTGTTCATTTGGAGATTTGAAGTAGATACTATGTGAATCAGAGTTAATGTGACACACCATTGGTTTTACATACATGCTGGTCTCATAATTGATTTGACATCTGATTTACTTACTTATTTATAAGAAAGTTCTTCAATTTGTGTCCCTGGCTGGTATGGAACTTGCTATAAACCAGGCCGTCCTTAAACTTGAGGTGAGCCTACTGCCTTTGCTGCCTAAGCCATAGATAGCAGACATCATGCCCAGCTAAGTATGTGTCTTTTAACATGGGTGTTGTTAGTCACGTATCTTCCAGAGAGAATATCGTATTTGCTTCTGTGCTGATGGCATTACCAGCCAGGGAGTATTTGAAGTTAATTACTTGGAATTTCTTGGAACATGGTGGTGATATTTGGTTGGATTGTAGTAATTGAAGGAGAAATCCCTTCTTCCCAGTTGAAATCTAAGCTAAGCCAACATTAATGAGTCTCAGTTTTATTTGTCTTAGTTCTTTTACCATACTAGTTCGTGACTAAAACAGAGGCCTTTAAAATCCAAGGCTCTGTTAATTAATCCTTAGATCAGATGAAGCTTTGCTGTTTCTCTAGGTTTCCTATCATCGAAGACTGAAGACTAAGCTATATTATATAGTAAAAGAAAGCCTGGTACATACATGCTGAAGAATATTGTAGAAGAGTATTTTTCAAAGCTGTTGCCTCTATTTTATATTTCTGGATTATACAATTTTGGAAATTTTAACTTTTGTTTAGCTCATGTCTGTGTCTCTAGGGGTTTTTTTTAATGCCTTTATGGTCATGGATTGATTTCTTCTTACACCGTGTATGAAGAATACCCGGAACTAAGTGTATTTTACTTTGTTAAATTCTGGTTCTTGGTTTGGGCATATAGTATTTTAGAGTTCTGCCAATAGGCTAACATCTCAAATCAGTTAATTTAACCCTTAAAATATCAAAAATTTTAAGCCAGAGGCTTAGGTGGAGGCAGTCACGGAGACTGCGGGCAACAGAAAGGGAGAGAAGCGCCTAAAGCCGCTAGCTCCCTCTCGTGTGCCGGCCCGAGTGCGCCAAGTAGCCTTTCCTCCTATAACTTTGACATAGGAGTCTTGTTTAGTACACATTAGTTATAAATAACAGATTTCCTACTTCTGATTTAATAGATCTGATGAAAAGAAGAACATAAACTGGAAGCAGCTTCCCAAGAAGCCATGCAAGAGTCTGCTGAGCACCTTGAGGAGACTGTATCCCCAGCTCTGCTCAGGTGACTGAGGATGGAGTGGGTCCCTGGCCACAGACCCAAGTGGGAATTCTCTCAGTCTGCCTCTGGTTCTCTTTCTTTCTTTTTAATATTTTATTTCTAATTGTGTGTGTGTGTTTATATGTGTGAGTGGTGTGTGTGTGAGACAGAGAGAGAGAGAAGAGAGAGAGATGTGCATGTGTGCGTTCCCATGGAGGTCAGAAGAGTGTGTCAGATCTCTAGCAGCTATACGCAGCCCAGTGTGAGTGGTTGGTGCCGGGTAAGAACAGTGCATACTCTTAACCACCGATCCATCTCTCTAACTCCTTTTTGTTGTTTTGAGACAGTGTCTTGCTACATAGCCCAAGCTGGCCTGGAACTTGTGGTCCTTTTCTTTCTGCCTCTGCCTACAGAAATATTTTAAATGAGAGAATAAAATAAGATAATTAAAATAAGATAACTGTTAATTTCTGCTTAATGAGTTATTATGGAATAGCATTTTTAGCATATTCTCTGTACTCTGCCCTTCTTGATACCCTAGAGCTAAGAATGTCTTCAAATTCCTGATCCTTTTGTCTCTACTTACCAGTGTTAGGGTTGGAGGCGTAAGGCACAGGCCCAGTTGTGTAGTGCTGGGAATTGGACCCTGGGCTAGGTAAACACCCTACTAACTGACATAATGCCTAGCCTGATTGTTTGTTTGTTTGGTTTTTTGGGTTTTTGTTTAGGGTTTTTGAGGTTGGATCTCATGCTTATCTGGGCTAGTTCCAGCTGTTGCTGAGTAATCCCAGCACTGGGGCAGCAAGATGTTGAGTGAGCCAGCCTGGGGTACTCTAGCCAGCTTGAGTATAGTGAGACTGTCTCAAAAAAGAAAAAGAAGCTGGGCACTGGCGCACAACTTAATCCCAGTACCTGGGAGGCAGAGGCAGGCAGATCTCTCTGAGCTTGAGGCCAGCTTGGTCTACAGAGTGAGTTCCAGGACAGCCAGAGTTTACAACTGAGAAACCCTGTCTCAACAAAAAAATCCAAAAATTGTAGGCCTTTTCTTTTTTACTATTTTCTCATTGTTCAAGGATTTTGTAAACAGATATTACATATTAATGCTTGTTTTGTTTTTTCTTCCTTCATCAGTTCACTGAAAAACTCAGGAAAGTTCAGCAATTTAGATGACTCCAATTGAAGCAGATTTCTCTTGTCAAAAAAAGATGACACAACTTGAGATGGAAATTCAAGAGACATTTTTGTGATTTATGGCATATGTTATAAAATGGTATAGATCATACCTCAGAAGCACCTTCAAATAAAGCTATACAGCTGTGGATTCATTGTTTAATCGACAGGGTGAGTGTCAGTGAAATAAGTTATCTTCATTGAAGGAAAATGGGTTTCATTTTAGTGTTGCTACCTCATCCATATTTGCTACATTCCTAGAAATTCGTATTTAAATGTTAGAATTTCCATGTTCTGTAACCTCGCTCTATTAGTAGAAAATTTCAAAATTTTATACCCCATTATTTTTCCTGAAAAATCTAAAACCACAGGTATTTAATTTGTAGAGTCCATTGTACTTTGTATGTTCACAGTCCCATATGATGTCATCTCTGAAGACTCCTGGGACTGTTCTTACTTTCTTCCCTCAGTTCTGCAGTTTGTGTCTTTAAAAGATTACTCAGCAAATATTTTCTAGACTGAAGTCACTAGTTTTTATTCATTTTGAAAACTGTACCTTTGTTCCCGGTGGAAACATACATTGTTTTAGTGATCACATTTTTACTGTTACTGGGCTACTCATTTGTGTTGTTTGGGTCTTGCATCTTACATGAATATTCATATAAAATATTCATATATATATTCATATAAAAAGTCAGTTCTGGAGATTTACCTTGCATTTACTTTTTCAAAAAAACCCTCTAAGATCTGCATTTTTCCTTTGCCTTTAGAATTCGTGCTTTCAGCTTGACTGGCCAGTTATGTATTTAGTCTTTCTCATATTGAGTCTGAGTCTGACTAGTTTATTGGTATGCAAAGCAATATAAAATCTGCCTCTGTGGAATACTGAGCAGGAAGCATTTTAATCTTAAGAAGATAGAACATATATTCAAGGAAAGGGATTTCATACAGTCAATAATTCTGATGTTTTAAGAACTCATTAAAAAGGAAGCCTTCTCTCTCCCTCCCTCCTTTCCTTTCTTTCTCTCCCTCCCTGTCTCTCTCTATTTTTTGAGACAGGGTTTCTCTTTGTAGTCCTAACTGTCCTGGAACTCACTCAGTAGACCAGGCAGACCTTGAACTCACAGAGATTCACCTGCCTGTGATTAAAGGTGTATGCCACCATGCCCAACTGGAAGCATTCTTTCAAATGGGTAATTTTGGAAGACTTCTTTATAAAATAGAAAATAACTGAAAGTATTTTGTAGTAATCCATTGGAATTAAAAGTCACATCTGAGTTTGAATTTCTTCTTGGCCATTTCTAAAGACTTTAGGAAGACTAAGGCCCTCCTATCTAATATGAAATGATGGTGTTCTGTAGTAGCAGTGCAGAATGAGTAGGAGTCTGGAGAGCAGCTAGTAAAAGTGCCTTAAGTATTTATGGTAATTTATGTCACACCATTGGTGGTGAAACAGGAACCCTCAGATTCCTCTGGGGCTGCAGTAGGAAAGTATCAGAGGCTGGTTTATTTTTTGACAGTTTGGAAGCTAGACTGAGATCAAGGTTTCTTCTGAGGCCTCTCTTCTTGGCCTACATATGACTATTTTTTACCACTTTGGTTCTAAATTTCCTCTCATGGGACACCAATCATATCAAAGCAGGGCCCATCCAGTCACTTCATTTTAAGTCTGTAATTGATTTTAAAGACTTTGTTTCCAAATGTTTTCATATTTGAAGTAATAGGGGTTAGGACTTTAGCGTATGAATATTTTTAATGCAGTCCAACTCATAAAAGTGTGTTTGTCCCCTCTCCCCCCAAAAATTAAATGTTAAAAGATTATGAGGCTGGAGAGATGGCTCAGTGGTTAAGAGCACTGGCTGTTCTTCCAGAGGTCCTGAGTTCAACTCCCAGCACCCACATGGCAGCTCACAACTGTCTGTAACTCCAGGTCCAGGGGATTCAACACCTTTGAACAGATACACATGCAGGCAAAACATACATGCACATAAAATAAAAATGAATTATTTTTAAAAAGATGAGATGGAAAATCAAGTTTAAGATTATATTCAGGTTACTGGTAGTCTTAAATAACAGTCTAAGAATATTGACTTCTATGGGCAGTAGTGGGTCACTGACTAACTTATTCTCTCCTGTCTCTGAGAGTGACATTGATCTGAGGTTTTATATAAACAGTACAGCACTTGTTCTAGGGAACTAGACATTAGACAACAAAGTACTACAGGTATTATAGTGTTGATTACATGAGGGTGCTAAGTTGGTAACAGATCTTTCCGGAAGACGTAACGAAGTGAAGAATGGATGGGAATCGGGTAGTGGCCTTGCCTTAACTTTTTATGCTGACACATATGCTATACCTTCACATGGCTGTCTTTTAACTTGAGCAATTTTGTTTACCCTGTCCGTTCCCTTCCCCTCCGTTTCATTTAAAGTACAATGTGAACAGGCTATCATTTACCCTGTCACTGTTGTTACCTTTAGAATTCCCCACACTTAACATGTTTGAGCTGCTACCTCATTGTGTTGTATTCAACATTCCCATCTTGTCTATTTCCTGGAAACCTTTGACTGTTTCAAGAGACACTTTGCCCAGTAGAAATTCCATGTGAGTGAGCCACACATACAGTTTTACATTTCTAGAAGCCACAATCAAAGTGTTAACAACCAAGGAAAGTTAAAGCTATATTTTCTCTAACATACCCAAAACAGTTTCATTTCAACGTAGAACCAAACAATTTTAATTACTGATGGAATATCCTTATGTCCCTTATTTTCATATTGCCTTTGAGATGCATTATGTGTTTATAGCTTACAGGACAGTTCCATTAGTACCATTAAGGTGGTGTATCACCACCTATAGTTACTGAAATAAACAGCAAAGGTCTGAAGGCTTGATTATTGATGATTTCAGTTCAGAAATGTTGGCACATAGCACCAAACATGGCCCATGCCCCTACTTCTTCCTCCCCTCCTTTCTTTCTCCTCCCTCTCTCGCCACTTCCCCCCATAATTTACTTTTATTTTATTTAATAACTTATCTGTTGGTGACTAAGTCAAGGGGTGGGAATGAGTAATACCAAATTCCCTAAGGCATCAAAAAAAGACAGACCCGGAAAAGTGCCCTAGAAGCCATATTTTAAAAGATGTTGTATGGAGGTCTATTTGGGATAGTTAAAATGTCAATCTTTAAGAATAAATTGAATGGGCTTGGTGGTACATGCCTTTAAACCCAGTATTCAAGAGGCACAGGAAGGCAAATATCTGTGAGTTCAAGGACAGCCTGATCTATCTAGAAAGCTCTAGGCCAGCCAATGCTGCATATTGAGACCCTGCCTCAAAAATGGAGAGATGGCTTTGCAGTTAAGAGAGCAAACTGCACTTGTAGAAAACCCGAATTTGTTTCCCAGCACCCGTGTTTGACAGCTCCCTGCATTTAACTCCAGTTCCAGGGATCCAGTGTCTTCTTCTTGCCTCCTAGGTTGCCTGCACACAGGTTATACACACACACACACACACACACACACACACACACACACACACACACACACTTCAAATAAATCTTAAGACAAAAGTGCCTCTAGTCACCTACTGATATATCTTATGAAATATGAACTAAATGGGTTAAACCATTGGTTAATGATCCAGTCACCTCTCAATTTGCCACCAGCTATGGATGAGGCCTCAAAATGTGAGCCATTTCATGTGACACTTCATATCCAGACCCCAGGAGTGGCTAACAGTGATGAGGGTGGGAGTGAGAAGACTTGAAGAAGTACCCGATCATCAGTCACTGAAGGGGAGGCTGCCGACCTCAGTAAAACAATGGACTGCTAGCCACGTGGTTGAACTTAAACTGCACAGAAATTTTTACCTTGTCTGATAAAATATATGATGGCCTGATAGAGGAAGAAACTTGACCCATTAAATATTAGCCATTGGCTCAAGAGTTGTAGAGTCTAGAAGATTTTTTTTCTGTTTCAGTTTTTTGAGACAGGGTCTTTCTATGTAGCCCTGGCTGTCCAGGAACTTGCTCTGTAGACCAGGCTAGTTCTGAGCTCAGAACTCAGAGATATGCCTGCCTCTGCTTTCCGAGCACCAGGATTAAAGGTGTGCTGGCCCAGCCAGAGAAGAGTTTCTATCTGAGGGCATCAGGCTTAGGTTCCTTAGATAATTCATAGTTCAGTGAAAAGAGTAGTATCAGGGGTTTTCATGGTTGAATCAGACAAAGAGTTTTATGTGATTATTAGAAATTCTGATAAATGTGGGTTTGTATTAAGGGAATATAATATAGATAAGTGTTTGATATGAAATGTTTGATATGACATTCGTTCCTCTTTAAAATTTGTTATAATTTTGTTTTCTTTAGCACTTTTAAAAAGTCAGGATCGTGCCTATACTAAATTCTATACTCTTATCCAAAACACAGATCTTTATTCATTTCATTGAAGAGTGCAGCTTTGTAAGTGATAAAGATATTGGATTGGCATTTTTTGATGGCTGCATTGAGAAGGTAAAGTTTGATTTATATGAAGACAGGTTGTGTGTGTGTGTGTGTGTGTGTGTGTGTGTGTGTGTGTATGTGTGTGTGAGAGAGAGAGAGAGGGAGAGGGAGAGAGGGAGAGAGACGGTGACAACTATTTCTTCTGTGGTATCTACTTCCCTCTGTACTGGATTCACTTTTCTCTCTGAGCCTGTTAAGTGTCAAGAATGTATCCTTACCTGTCTAAGTCTTATTTTAATGAATGGCATACAATTAGCTTTACTAAAAACTATGGATTTATGGGTAGTGGTGCGTTATATCTTCTTGTTATGATGTCTTTAAAAATACTTTGCCTGTATCTTTAAGGCTTTTTTGTTATTGTTCATGGTTTTCTTTGAACCAGAGTCTCATGTAACACAGACTGGCTTTGAACTTGCTACATAACTAAGGATGACTTGAACTCCCTCTCTCTCCTCCTGCATCCACCTTCCAAGTGCTGTAATTTC
This sequence comes from Cricetomys ansorgei, assembly GCA_026225945.1. Taxonomy (NCBI): domain Eukaryota; kingdom Metazoa; phylum Chordata; class Mammalia; order Rodentia; family Nesomyidae; genus Cricetomys; species Cricetomys ansorgei. The sequence continues at coordinate 31,138 of JAMJFZ010001563.1, forward strand.
AGGCTTGTGTCACCCCTTCCCCAACCCCACACCACTTGCTTTTTCTTTTGATAGGGTCTTGCTGTGTTACCCAGGCTGGCCTGAAATTTGCTGTGTAGAGTAAGATTAAGCTGGCTTAGAACTTGGAATTGTACCTCTGCCTCCCAGATACTGAGGAGATTATAGCATGTACCCCTGTGCCTAGCCCTTGACTTTTAACAGTGAGGAATTAAGTACACTTGTCTTTCTAATTTTTGATAGGTTTCACAATTTTTCTAAATAGATCAAGGAGCCACTTGTTTACACAAATCAAATATAAGATTTGAGATTACATCCACAAATGGTAAATGTATTATGTTTTAATTTTTATTGACCTTCAGTGATTCATATACCTAGAAACTATGTTTGAATAAGATTTATTTATGAAATAGCCAATCAAAATCAAGTATGATGACACATGCCTGTAATCCCCCTGCTTGAGAGGCGGAGATAGGAAGATGGGAAGTTTGGGGCCTGCTTAGACTACACATCAAGTTCTAGGCCAGCTGTCGCTACACAGTAAGACCTGTCTCAAAGAGTGAAAGAGAGGTAGGGAGGGAAAGGAAGAAAACTAACAAAAACAATCTCTGTCTCACAAGGCACAAGACAAATATGCTGTAAGCATATAGGACCAAAAACTAAACTGAGAAATGTTTGTGTGTATACCTGGTATTGAAAAAGAAAGTTTTTATGTGTGTGAGGTTTACGTAGATGTGTGTGGTGGTGTGTCTGTGCAGAGGCCAGAGGAGGATGTTGGGTGTCCTGCTGTGCCACTCTGTCATGTTCCTTGAAAGTAGGGTCTTTCATTGAGCCCAGTGTTGTGCTAGTTGCCAGCAAGCACCAGCAATCTTCTGCCTCTGCAGTGCCCTCCCCAGCTGCACTGGGGTTACAGGCATCTGAAGTTTCCCTGCTTTTTATGTAGGTGCTGGGATCAGAACTCAGGTCTTTATGCTTGTTTGTACAGCAAGTGCTTTAACCACTGGACCATTTTTCAAGTCCTAAGTTTCTTCTATTTTTTAAAATCAGGATTTAAACTTTTTTTAAACTATTGAATTCATTACATGTTTTCACTGAGTATTTCTCTTTTCCTATTCTAGTTGTTTCCAGATAAAGGTGTAGAGAAGACAGACAAGGTATGATTTTTATTTTATGCTGAAATGTTGAGTTTCAGAATTAGATATTGCTTGTATGCACATTAATTAGAGAACATACTTATTTCCAGGTTGATTTGGAGTCAGCAGAAGATACCAAATTAATAGAGCTAGATGATTCACAGAAAAGTGAGCATACTATACTTATAATGCCACCTGAGCTGCCTCCCGATGACAGAAATAACTTGTCACCTCAATACAACACAGGTAGTGTGGTGAGCCCTTCAGACTCTGGGCCTAGACCCTGCTGTGAACCTCTGGCTAAAATTGCCTAGTTCCTGTATTGGGAGATCTTTTGAGCAAAACTGAGTCATGAAAATATTAATGACTGCCCGAGAGCGGCTTGCTTACAGGGAAGCCAAAGCCCCCTAAAGGGATACTTCTTCTCTGGCTGAACATTTAACTTCATCCGGAGAAGCTATTGTCCTAAGCATCTAACTCCACTGGAGAGAGGCTGTCTCCCCTAGGTAAGCATCCCACCTCAGCAGGGAAGATGCTTTGTTCTGATACCTATCTGGGCTTCAGGATGTTTTTACCTATGCACTGTCTCACCCTGTAATTAACACCTTGGTTCTAATACCTGTAACTGCACATAGCCCCCTGATGAAAAGGGTATAAGTTTGGAGAGAAAAATAAAATTTCAGCTCCATTCCATCTGAGCTCAATGATACTGTGTGTGTCTGGTCTATTTCTTTCCCCTCGCATCCCTTCCCCCTCTCCTCATTAGACCCTTCAGTTCCACTCTCCATCCAGGTACTGTCTGACTTGCCAGGCCAGCCCTGGCAGGCAGCATGACTTTTTTAAGAGCAACTTGGGCACAGCATCCAGTTTATCCTAGTTATTTCTGTTATGAAGGGTTGATCATCTTGGTGCTTTATGTAGGTAATTCTCAGTGTGACCCGGTTAGCTGAGACAAACATCCTGTGGGTTTGCCACGGTATTACAATGTGAGGACAAGGCCTTGTTGGAAGGGAAGGCAGACCATAATACGATTTATTAAGGGTTTCACCATATTTTAATCTTTAGAAATTTTATTTCTGAGGAAAAAGTTTGGGGTTTGGATTTTTTGGTTTTTGTTGTTCGAGATTTCCTGCTAACTTTAGGAGTTTAAATCCTGTGAAGTTCTGAAGTTAGTGAGATGTAGAAAATGTGAAGGCAGAGGAACAGGGGTTTGTCCTGTGTCTGAAGAGAGCCTAACAAATAGGATTTGGATATGAATCTGTCCAGAGATAGCAATGTATTTGTTTTCATTATTACAATCATCATGTCTGTAGTTTAGTAAACAAAAAAAATGAACTCTAACACAACGTTAATACTAACCCTAAATCTATTAATAACTTTAGGTATGTGTGTATATTGTATATATGAGTTCATCTTACACATTTTTTGGTAACTTGTGTTTGCCTTTAATTGTCTGAACATTCTTGCATGCTTGAAATTTTCGTACTCTGTGATTTTAATGACCACATTGTATGTAATTATTGTAACTTACCTGTTTCCTGTGAATTGGTTCATAGTTCTTTGTATCTTTGCAGACATATATGTTTTGGTTTTTCTAACATAGGCTTTCTCTGTTGTGCCTCTTGCTGTAGACAAGGCTGGCATTGAACTCACAGACATCCGCCTGCCTCTGCCTCTCAAGTGCTGGGATTAAAGGCATGAGCCACCATCACCTGGCCATATAAGTTTTTTTAAAGGCTATATTTCTACAGTAATTTTCTAAGGAAAAGTCAAGGACCTTTGTGAAAAGACTGTAATCTCAGCAGGGCTAAGTGAGACTGAAGCTATACTTGCAATTAAGTGTTTTAAGTATTTGATTAATTTGATAATTAATTAATAAGATTGATTTCATGCTGTGGGATTCATTTTACTTTGACTTAAATATGTGCGATTGAAGCTTTTGATATTGACCCATTAACTTACAATCAAATAGGGAAAGGCAGTCTTTCTGAGAAGAAAATTCCACAAACACAGTTAGTAGACAGTTTCCAAGGAGAGTCAGTCGCATGAAAAACACTCGGTTTTTCTAGCATTCAAAGAAATGCATACCAGACTGTTAACAGGAGCGTCTTTAACTCTTGCGGCAGGACTGCACTGTGCTGTGGAGCGTGTGTTAGGATGTCCAGTTTTCCTGAGAAACACTGTAGCTTCTATTCATTGTAAGAAATTGAAAGTGCTAACAAAGATATGCATACAAAGGCAGTCAATTGACAATTTTCTGAAGTAACTAAAAAATACTCAGCAGTAAAAAGAACTGGTTAAACCATGAAGAATCTTTAAAATAAAAGACTATTTTTTTCTTTTAAATATTGGTATGAACTAAACTTAAAAGAAAAAACTTGATTATAAATTATACTGATTTTTAAATACAATCATCCTTGAACGTATGGATTTTATTAAAGAGTTATGAACTCTTTTTACATAAGATGTCAGGGTTTTTTTTTTAAGAAACTGGTTGAAAATAACAAATCAGTAGGCCAGCATTTGCTCATGGCTGGGGCAGAAGGGTTCAGAGGACACCCATGAAGAAAACTCCATGGAAGTTGTCTGCCTCTGAAGTGGCAGTCTGAGCCACACAGTGGCATATGTACCGCACTTGATAGATACTGCTTCTGTCTCCAGTGGAGGCTGAAACGGAGTTTCAGAGGGGACTGCATATGCTTTTGAAGCCAATCGCCTGACTGTGTCTCAGGGAAACATTGTTCGTTTGCCCAAAATAGTGTATTCCATGGAGGGAACAACGCATTGCGTTTCTAGAGTTACAGGACAAAGTCAGAAATGAACATCACATCCTGAAGGGATCAGCATTGGATTGGAAACAACATTGACATCTGTTCATGGCAAAAGGGGTCATAAAGAAAAATGGCAAAAGTGGCAGTTTACAGGTCAGAAGTGACCCTATAATATTTGATTCGGGCCCCATAATATACCAAGTCTCCACAATCACTATGGTCTGATCATGATCTGTTATCGAACATGATTCACTCAGGTGTGACTTATTTCTACACAGTGGTTCTCAACTTTCCTCAGATTGCCACAGTTTATGACAGTTCTTCATGATGTGAGAACCCAACAATGAAATTATGCTGTTGCTAACGTGTAAGTGTTGTTTTGCAAAGTAACTTCTGTCACACTTAATGCAAATGCCTGATATGCAGCAGTTCTTATTCGAACCCTAGGACAGAGTCCTTCAAGCCCCAAATTAGTTGAGTCCCGCAACATGAGACTTGATGGCCTATGTGAAAAGGCACTGTTAGAAACTTTGGTTTCTTTTAAGTGATTGTGTGTTCAGAATCAAACGCAAGACTTTGTGAATAACGTAGAGGTACGAACCGAAACTTTTCGTCCTTTTTCTTTTCTTTTCTTTTCTTTGCTTTGCTTTTCTTTGCTTTTCTTTGCTTTTCTGTGCTATTCTTTTCGTTTCTTAACTTTTCTTTTCTTTTCTACTCTTGTCTTTTCTTTCCTTATTTCTCTTCTTTAATTTATAAATTTGTGAGTAAGGATAATTCGAAGTTCTCTGCACAAACATTCCACCCTTCTGCCTCAGTACCCCTTGTCTTTCCGTTACAGGCTATGCACCAAGCATGGCAGACCTTCTTACAAACAAAGATGGAATCAGAAGTCAGAGATGTGCTGGCATCTAATGGGAGAATTATTTTTTTTTTTCTGCACGATAACCTTCACGTATTTATGATTCCTGTGTGACCATGCAGGGGCCTGGATTCAGTACTCAGCATCTAGATGCCAGATAATATATGGGACGTCCTTTCCAGAAGTTCCATCGTTCACATTGGAGAACCCTGAAGAGACCAGCTTCTGTAAGTTAAAAAGCTATAATGACTCGTAATGGGGTGGGCTTCTTGATCTTCCCCTGTGGAAAAATGCAAAGAGTAGAATCAGACACAAGTTATTGAAAGCAGAAACTACCACGGAAAGAACAGGAAGGGGTTCATGGAATTTTAGAAAGAGGACACTGGGGCTCAGCACAAGGATCAGGACACACTGGTGAGGGAGTGATTGTGCACGGTCAGAAGAAGGGAGGTTCTCAGAGCAGCGAGAAGCAGCTCATCACGTGTCCAGAAAGGTCCTTGAATTAATTCTCTAAACCCTTTTGCCCCCAGCCATGAGCTCATGGCTGGGGACAGAAGTGTTCAGAGGATAGCCATAAAGAAAACTCCATGGAAGTTGCCTGACTCCGCAGTGGCAGTCTACAGCCACAGGGTGGTATATGTACCCCACTTGTTAGTTACTACATCTGTCTCAAGCTGGTCTGGAGGGTGAACCATAGCTTCAGAGGGGACTGGATGTACATTTGAAGCCAGTCACATGAATTTGTCTCAGGGAAACACAGTAGGTTTGCCTGAAATTGTGTATTGCATGGCGGGAACAATGAATGGTGTTTCTAGAGTTACAGGACAAAGTCAGAAATGAACACCACATCCTAGGGGATCATTGTTGGGTTGGAAAGAACATTGACATCTGTTCATTGCAAAAGAGGACATAAAGAAAAATAGCCAAAGTGGCAGTTTAAAGGTCCAAAGCGACACTATAATATTTGATTCGGGAACCAAAACATACCAACTCTCCACAAACACTTTGATCTGATCATGATCTGCTACTGAACATGATTCACTCAGGTATAACTTATTTCTATACAGTGGTTCTCAACCTTCCTCAGATTGCTACACTTTAAGACAGTTGTTCGTGATGTGAATATCCCAACAATGAAATTATTCTGTTGCTAACTTCTAAGTGTTGTTTTGCAAAGCTACTTCTATCAAACTTAAATCAAATGTCTGATAATCAGAAGTTCTTATTTGAACTCTAGAACACAGTCCTTCAAGCCACAAATTGGTTAGCCTCGCAACATGAGAATTCCTGGCCTATATGAATAGTCCCTGTTAGAAACTTTGGTTTCTTTTAAGTGGTTGTGTGTTAAGAATGAAACCCAAGACTTTATGAATACTCTAGAGGTATGTTATGAAACTTTTCTTTTCTTTTCTTTTTTTTCTTTATTTTCTCTTTTTTCATTTTTAAATTTGTGAGTAAGGATCATTCAGAGATATCTCCACAAACATTCCACCCTTTTACCTCAATCACCCTTGTCTTTCCGTGACAGGCTGTGTCCCCAAGCATGGCAGACCTTCTTAGAAACAATGATGGAAACAGAAGACAGAGATGTTCTGGCATCCAATGGGAGAATTATTTTCTGCAAGATAACCTCCAAGTGTTTATGATGCCTGTGTGTCCTTGCAGGGGCCTGGATTCAGTACTCAGCATCTAGATGCTTGCTGCTATATGTGGATACCTTTCCAGAAGTTCCAATATCCACATTGGTTACTCCTGCAGACACAAGCTCCTGTAAGTTAATAAGGTGATATTGACTGTAATGGTGAGGGCTCCTTGATCCTGCCCTGTGGAAAAATGCAAAGAGAAGTATCAGACACAAGTTGTTGAAAGCTGAAAGTATCACGGAAAGAACAGGAAGAATTTCATGAAATTTAGGAAAGAGGACCCTGTGGTTCAGCAGAAAGATCAGGACACACTGGTGAGGGTGTGATTGAGAATGGTCACAAGAAGGTAGGTTATCAGGGCAGTGAGAAGTGGCTCACCACGTATCTAGAAAGGTCATTGAAAGAATTTCCTGAATCCTTCTGAACCCAGCCTTGAGCATTTGATCATGGCTAGGTGCAGAAGTGTTCAGAGGACAACCATGAAGGAAACCACATGGAAGTTGCCTGCCTCTGCAGTGGCATTCTGCAGCCACATGGTGGTGTAAGTGCCCCACTTGTTAGTTAATTCATCTGTCTCAAGCTGGTCTGGAGGGTGAACCGTAGCTTCAGAGGGAACTGGATTTGCTTTTGAAGCCATTCGCATGACTGTGTCTCAGGGAAACAGGAGGTTTGCCCGAAATATTGTATTCCATGGAGGAAACAATGCATGGCGTTTCTAGAGTTAGAAGACGAAATCAGTAATGAACACCACATCCTGAGGGGATCAGCGTTGGGTTGGAAAGAACATTGACATCTGATAATTGCAAAAGGGATCATAAAGAAAAATTGTGAAAGTAGCAGTTTACACATCCGAAGTGACCCTATAATATTTGATCAGGAACCACAATAATCCAACTCTCCACAATCACTTTGATATTATCATGATCTGCTAACCCAGCATGATTCACTCAGGTGTGACTTATTTCTACCTGGTGGTTCTCAACCTTCCTCTGATTCCCACACATTAAGACAGTTGTTCGTGATGTGAGAATCCCAACAATGAAATTATTCTGTTGCTAACTTGTAACTGTTGTTTTGCAAAGCTACGTCTATTAAACTTAATGCAAATGTCTGATAATCAGAAGTTCTTAAGGGAACCCTAGAACAAAGTCCTCCAAGCCCCAAATTAGTTGAGCCTTTCAGCATGAGAATTGCTTGCCTATATGAACCGGCGCAGTTAGAAACTTTGGTATCTCTTAAGTGGTAGTGTGTTTAGAATGAAACCCAAGATTTTGTAAATACTGTAGAGGTACGATCTGAAACTTTTCTTTTCTTTTCTTTTCTTTTCTATTCTTTTCTTTTCTCTTCTTTCATTTTTAAATTTGTGAGTAAGGATCATTGATAGTTCTCTCCACAAGTATACGAACCTTCTGAATCAGACGCGATTGACATTCAGAGACAGACTGTGTCCCCAAGCATTGCAAACCTTCTTAGAAACAATGATAGATTCAGAAGACAGAGATGTGCTGGGATCCAATGGAAGAAATATGTTCTGCAAGATACCTTCCAAGTGTTTATAATGCCTATGTGTCCTTGCAGGGACCTGGATGCAGTACTCAGCATCTAGATGCTAGCTGGAGTATGTGGGTACCTTTCGAGAAGTTCCAACATCCACATGGGTGACCTCTGCAGACACCAGCTCCAATAAGTTAAAAAGCAGATATTTACCCATAGTGGTGAGGGCTCCTTGATCTTGCCGTGTAGAAAAATGGAAAGAGTAGAATCAGACACAAATTATTGGAAGCAGAAAGTACCACGGAAATAACAGGAAGGGGTTCATGGAATTTGAGAAAGAGGACGCCGGGATACAACAGGAGGATCAAGACACACTGGTGAGGGTGCGATTGAGAATAATCAGAAGAATGTAGGTTCTCAGGGCAGTGAGAATAGGGCCCACAACATATCTAAAGGTCGTTGATTTAATTTTCTGAAGCCTTCTGTCCCTAGCCATGAGCATTTGCTGATGGCTGGGTGCAGAAGGGTACAGAGGAGAACCATGAAGGAAACTCCACGGAAGTTGCCTGCCTCCGCAATGGCTGTCCGCAGCCATACAATGGCTTATGTTCCCCACTTGATAGTTACTGCATCTGTCTCAAACTGGTCTGGAGGCTGAACCCAAGATTCAGAGTGGACTGGAGATGCTTTTGAAGACATTCGCATGACTGTGTCTCAGGGAAACACAGTAGGATTGACCAAAATAGTGTATTCCATGGAGGGAACAATGTATGGCATTCCTAGAATTACAGGACAAAGTCAGAAATGAACACCACATCCAGAGGGCATCTGCGTTGGGATGGAATGAACATTGACATCTGTTCATAGAAAGAGGGGTCAGAAAGAATAATGGCCAATGTGGCTGTTTAGAAGTCCGAAGTGACCCGACAATATTTGATTCAGGACCCAAACTATAAGAACTCTCCACAATCACTAAGGTCGGATCATGATCAGCTGTCGAGCATTATTCACTCAGGTGTGACTTACTTCTAAACAGTCATTCTCAACATTTCAGAGATTACCATAATTTTCAGAGAGTTTTTCGTGTTCTGATATCCCCAACAGTGAAATTATTCTCTTGCTAATTGTAACTGTAGTTTAGCAAAGCTACTTCTATCAAACTTAATGCAATATCTGATAAGCAGGAATTCTTATTCGAAGCCTAGGACAGATTCCTTCAAGCACCAAATAGGTTGAAGCCCTGTTCATGAGAATTGCTGCCCTATGTGTACAGTCCGTGTTACAAACTTTGCTTTCTTTTAAGTGGTTGTGTGTTCAGAATCAAAATCAAGACTTTGTGAATACTGTAGAGGTAGAATCTGAAACTCTCTTCCTTTTTATTTTTTTTTTGCTTCTTCTCTTTCCTTCTTTTCTCTTTTTTCATCTTTAAATTTGTGTGTAAGGATCATTCCTCGTTTTGATCACAAACATGTCACCCTTCTGCCTCAGTCACCCTAATCTTTTGTTGACAGGCTGTGTTCCCAAGCATGACAGAGCATCTTACAAACAAAAATGGACTCAGAAGATGGAGACGTGCTGGCATCCAATGGGAGAATTATTTTCTGCAAGACAACCTCCAAGTGTTTATGATGCCTGGGTGACCTTGCAGGGGCCTGGATTCAGTACTCAGCATCTAGATTCTCGCTGCTATATGTGGCTATCTTTCCAAAAGTTCCAACATCCACACTGGTGACCCCTGCAGAGACCAGTTCCTGTAAGTTAAGCATCTGATGTTGAACCGTAATAGTGGAGGGCACCCTGATCTTGCCGTCTGGAAAAATGCAAAGAGTAGAATCAGACACAAGTTATTGTCCGCAGAAAGTACCACACAAAGAACAGGAAGGGGTTCATGGAATTTTAGAAAGAGGACCATGTGGCTCCGCAGGAGAATCAGGGACACACTGGTGAGATTGCCATTGAGCTTGGTGAGAAGAAGAGAGGTTCTCAGGGCAGTGAGAAGAGGCTCACCACGTGTCCAGAAAGGTCCTTGAACGGATTCTCTGAACCCCTCTTCCCCTGCCATGAGCTCATTTTGCTCATGGCTGGGGCAGAAGGGTTCAGAGGACAACCATGAAGAAAACTCCATGGCAGTTGCCTGACTCCACAGTGGCCGTCTGCAGACACGGTGGCAGATATTCCCCACTTGATAGTTACTGCATCTGTCTAAAGCTGTTCTGGAGGCTGAACCCTAGTTTCAAAGGGAACAGGAGATGCTTTTGAAACCATTTGCATGACTGTGTCTCAGAGAAGCACAGTAGGTTTGCCCGAAATAGTGTATTCCCTGGACGGAACAATGCATGGCTTTCCTGGAGTTACAGGACAAAATCAGAAATGAACTCCACATCCTGAGGGGGTCTGTTTTGGGTTGGAATGAACATTGACATGTGTACAAGGAAAAGAGGTGTCAGAAAATATAATGGCCAATGTGGCTGTTTTACAATTCCGAAGTAACCCTACATTATTTGATTCAGGACCTACACTATAGGAACTCTCCACAATCACTAAGGTCAGATCATAATTAGCTGTTGAGCATGATTCACTCAGGTGTGACTAACTTCTACACAGTCATTCTCAACATTCCTCAGATTACCATATTTTCAGAGACATTTTAGTGCTGTGAGAACCCCAACAGTGAAATAATTCTGTTGCTAATTGTAACTGTTGTTTTGCAAAGCTACTTCTATCAAACTTAATGCAATATCTAATAAGCAGGAATTCTTATTCAAAGCCTAGGACAGATTCCTTCAAGCCCCAAATTGATTGATCCCCTGTGCATGAGAATTTCTGGCCTATATGTACAGACCCTGTTAGAAACGTTGGTATCTTTTAAGTGGTTGTGTGTTCAGAATCAAACCCAAGACTTTGTGAATACTGTAGAGGTAGAATCTGAAACCTCTCTTCCCATTTTTCCTTTTCGTTTCTTCTCTTTGCTTTTCTTCTATTTTTTCATTTTTAAATTTCTGTGTAAGGATCATTCCTCGTTTTGTGCACAAACATTTCACCCTTCTGCCTTAGTCACCCTTGTCTTTCGGTCACAGGCTGTGTCGCAAAGCATAGCAGACCTTCTTACACACAATGATAGACTCAGAAGTCGGAGACGTACTGGCATCCAATGGGAGAATTATTTTCTGCAAGACAACCTCCAAGTGTTTATGATGCCTGGGTGACCTTGCAGGGGCCTGGATTCAGTACTAAGCATCTTGATTCTATCTGCTATTTGTGGCTACCTTTCCAGAAATTCAAACAACCACACTGGTGACCCCTGCAGAGACCAGTTCCTGTAAGTTAAGCATCTGATGTTGACCCGTAATGGTGGAGGGCACCCTGATCTTGCCGTCTGGAAAAATGCAAAGAGTAGAATCAGTCACAAATATTGTCAGCAGAAAGTACCACACAAAAAACAGGAAGGGGTTGATGGAATTTTATAAAGAGGACCATGGAGCTCGGCAGGAGAATCAGGATACACTGGTGAGGGTGCGATTGAGCTACTTCAGAAGAAGAGAGTTTCTCAGGGCAGCGAGAAGAGGCTCACCACGTGTCCAGAATGGTCCTTGAACGAATTCTCTGTACCCTTCTTCCCCAGCCATGAGCATTTTTGCTCATGGCTGGGGCAGAAGGGTTCAGAAGACAACCATGAAGGAAACTCCATGGAAGATTCCTGCCTCTGCAGTGGCCGCCCGCAGCCACTCGGTGGCGGTTGTTCCCCACTTGATAGTTACTTCATCTGTCTAAAGCGGGTCTGGAGGCTGAATCCTAGTTTCAGAGGGTAGTGGAGATGCTTTTGAAACCATTCTCATGACTGTGTCTCAGGGAAGTACAGTAGGGTTTTCCAAAATAGTGTATTCCATGGAGGGAACAATGAATGGCTTTTCTAGAGTTACAGGACAAAGTCAGAAATGAACAGTACATCCTGAGGTTATCTGCGTTGGGTTGGAATGAACATTGACATCTGTTCATGGAAAGACAGGTCAGAAAGAATAATGGCCAATGTGGCTCTTTACATGTCCGAAGAGACCCTACATTATTTGATTTAGGAACCACACTTTAGGAACTCTCCAAAATCACTAAGGTATGATCATGATCAACTGTCGAGAATGATTCACTCAGGTGTGACGTACTTCTACACAGTCATTCTCAACTTTCCTCAGATTACCATACTTTTAAGAGAGGTTTTCATGTTGTGAGAACCCCAACAGTAAAATTATTCTATTGCTAATTGTAACTGTTGTTTTGCAAACTACTTCTATCAAACTTAATGCAATACCTGATAAGCAGGAATTCTTATTCGAAGCCTAGGACAGATTTCTTCAAGCCCCAAATTGGTTGAGCCCCTGTTCATGAGAATTGCTGCCCTATATATACATGCTCTTTAAGAAACGTTGGTTTCTCTTAAGTGGTTTTGTATTCAGAATGAAACCCAAGATTTGTGAATCCTGTAGAGGTAGTATCTGAAACCTCTCTTCCTTTTTTCTTTTCTTTTTGTTTCTTCTCTTTCCTTCTTTCCTCTTTTTTCATTTAAATTTGTGTGTAATGATCATTCCTAATTTTGTGCAAAAATTTTTCACCTTTCTGCCTCAGTCACCCTTGTAGTTTGGTGACAGGCTGTGTCCCCAAGCATGGCAGAGTTTCCTACTAACAATGAAATACTCAGAAGACGGAGACGTGCTGGTATCCAATGGGAGAATTATTTTCTGCAAAAAAACTTCCAAGTGTTTATTATGCCTGGGTGACCTTGCAAGGGCCTGGATTCAGTACTCAGCATCTAGATGCTAGCTGCTATATGTGGCTACCTCTCCAGAAGTTCCAACATCCACACTGGTGACACCTGCAGAGACCAGATCCAGTAAGTAATGCCTCTGATGTTGACCAGTAATGGTGGAGGGCACCTTGATCTTTCCCTCTGAAAAAATGCAAAGAGTAGAATCAGACAAAAGTTATTGTCAGCAGAAAGTACCACACAAAGTACGGGAAGGGGTTCGTGCAATTTTAGAAAGAGGACCATGTGGCTCCACATTGGTTATGCCCGCTGCATGAGAATTGCTGCCTCATATGCACAGGCCCTGTTAGAACCTTCTGTTTCTCTTAAGTGTTTGGGTGCTCAGGATCAAACCCAGGACTTTGTGAATCCTGGAGAGGTACGATCCAAACATTTCCTTTGCTTTCCTTTCGTTTCCTTTCCTTGTCTTTTCTATTCATTCCCTTTCAGTTTTTTGAGATAGGATCTATCTGAGCTCCCCTCACAGACAACCCATGCTTCTGCTTCAAGCACTGTTGCAGCTCGGTGACAGGCCCATGTCCACAAGCGTGGCAGAACGTTTCTACCAGCAATGAAGAAATCAGATGATGGAGATGTGCTGGCATCCAAAGGGAGAGTTGTTTTCTACAAAATCACCTCCAGAGCATTTATGATGCCTGCTTGCCCTAGCAGGGGCCTGGATTCAGTACTCAGTGTCTACATGCTAGCTCCTACATGTGGCTACCGTTCCAGTGGTTCGAACATCCAGTCTGCTGACCCTTGAAAGAAGCAGCTGGTGTAAGTGAAAAAGCTGACATTGACCCATAATGGAGGAGGGCTCCTTGATCTTGCCTACTGCAAAGATGCAAAGGGGAGCATCAGCCACAAGTTCCTGTGAGCAGAAAGAACCCGGGACAAAACAGGAAGGGGTTCGTGGAATTTAAGAACAGGGACCCAGTGGCTCAGCAGAAGGATCAGGAGTCACGGGTGGGAGTGCAAATGAGCAGGGTCTGAAGAAGGGAGGTTTTCAGGGCAGCGAGAAGAGGCTATCCATGTGTCCCGAAGGGTCCCTGAATGGATTCTCTGAACCCTTCTGCCCCAGCAATGAGCTTGTTTGCTCATTGCTGGGGCAGAAGGGTTCAGAGTCCAGGCGTGAAGGAGCCTCCGTGGAAGTTGCCTGCCTCCGCAGAGTTAGCCAGGAGCCAAATGTTGGCACTTGAGCCCCAGTTGAAAGTTACTGCCTTGGTCTCAAGCCGGTCTGGAAGCTTAACCCTCGCGTCACAGGGGACTGGAGATGTTTTGGAAGGCATTTGCATGCCTGTGTCTCAGGGAAACACGGTCGGTGTGCCCGAAATAGTGGATTCCGTGATTGGAACAGTGCATGGCGTTTCTCGAGTTACAGGACAAAGTCAGAAATGAACACCACATCCTGAGGGGATCGTCGTGGGCTTGGAAAGATCATTGACATCTGTTCTTGGCAAAAGGGGTCATAAAATAAAATGGCCAAAGCGGCTGTTTACAAGTCCGAAGTGACCCTACAATATTTGATTCAGGACCCACAAAATACCGACTCTCCACAATCACTACGGTCTGATCACGATCTGCTGTCGAGCATGATTCAGTCAGCTGTGACTTGTTTCTACACAGTGGTTGTCACAACAACTTCCTGCGACTGCCACACTTGAAGACAATTCCTCGTGTTGTGAGAACCCCAACAATGAAATTATTCTGTTGCTAACTTGTAAGTGTTGTTTTGCAAAGCTACTTCTATCAAACGTATTGCAAATGTCTGACATGCAGCAGTTCTTAATCGAAACCTGGGACACAGTCGCCCAAGCCCCAACTGGCTTGAGCCCCTCAGCATGAGAATTGCTGGCCTATATGCACAGGCCCTTTTATAACCTTTGGTTTCCTTTAAGTGGTTGAGTGTTCAGAATCAAACCCAGGACTTTGTGAATACTTGAGAGGTACGACCCGAACCTTTTCTTCCTTTTTTCCTTTTCATTTCTTTTCCTTCTTTCTTTTCTATTGTTTCGTTTCTAAATTTCCGAGTCAGGATCGTTCCTGGTTCTCTGCTCATACATTCCATCCTTCCGACTCAGTCACCCTTGTGTTTCGGTACAGGCTGTGTCCCCAAGCATTGCAGACCTTCTTCCAAACAATGATGGGATCAGAAGGTGGAGATGTGCAGGCATCATATATGAGAATTTTTTTCTCCAAGAAAACCTGCAAGCGTTTATGATGTCTGAGTGACCTCGCAGGGGCCTGGATTCAGTCCTCAGCATCTAGATGGTAGCCGCTCTATGTGGCTACCTTTGCAGAAGTTCCAACATCCACATTGGTGACCCCTGCAGAGACCAGCTCCTGTAAGTTAAAAAGCTGACATTGACCCGTAATGGTGGAGGGCTCCTTGATCTTGCCCCGGGGAAAAAAGCAAAGAGTAGAGTCAGCCACAAGATCTTGTAAGCAGAAAGAACCAGGGAAAGGACCGGAAGGGGTTCCTGGAATTTTAGAGAGAGGACCCTGGGGCTCAGCAGGAGGATCAGGACGCACGGGTGAGGGTGCGCCTGAGCATAGTCAGAAGAAGGGAGGTTCTCATGGCGGCGAGAAGAGGCTCACCACGTGTCCGGAAGGGTCCTTGAATGAATTCTCTGAACCCTTCTGCCCCAGCCATGAGCAGTTACTGCTCATGGCTGGGGCAGAAGGGTTCAGAGGGCAACCATGAAGGCAACTCCCTGGAAGCTGCCTGCCTCCGCAGTGGCAGTCTGCTGCCACACGGTGGCGCACGTGTCCCACTTGATAGTAACTGCATCTGTCTCAAGCTGGTCTGGAGGCTGAACCCTAGCTTCACAGGGGACTGGAGATGTTTTTGAAGCCATTCACATGATTGTGTCTCATGGACACACAGTCGGTTTGCCCGAAATAGTGTATTCCATGGTGGGAACAACGCATGGCGCTTCTCGAGTTACAGGACAAAGTTCAG
The DNA here is from genome assembly GCA_026225945.1 of Cricetomys ansorgei. Classification (NCBI taxonomy): domain Eukaryota; kingdom Metazoa; phylum Chordata; class Mammalia; order Rodentia; family Nesomyidae; genus Cricetomys; species Cricetomys ansorgei. The sequence goes on from JAMJFZ010001563.1 coordinate 46,792, forward strand.
AAATGAACACCACATCCTGAGGGGATCAGCGTTGGGTTCGAAAGAACATTGACACCTGTTCATGGCAAAAGGGGTCATAAAGAGAAATGACCAAAGTGGCTGTTTACATGTCCGAAATGCCCCTACAATATTTGATTCAGGACCCCCAGTATAGCAAGTCTCCACAATCACTAAGGGCTGATCATGATCTGCTATGGAGCATGATTCACTCAGGTGTGACTTATTTCTACACAGTGGTTCTCAACCTTCCTAAGACCGCCACACTTGAATACACTTTCTCGTGTTGTGGGGACCCCGATAATGAAGTTCTTCTGTTGCTAATTAGCAACTTTTGTTTTGCGAAGCAACTTGTATGAATCTTAATGCAAATGTCTGACACGCAGCAGTTCTTAATCGAATCCTGGGACAATGTTCTTCACGCTCCACATTGGTTGTGCCCGCTGCATGAGAATTGCTGCCTCATATGCACAGGCCCTGTTAGAACCTTCTGTTTCTCTTAAGTGTTTGGGTGCTCAGGATCAAACCCAGGACTTTGTGAATCCTGGAGAGGTACGATCCAAACATTTCCTTTGCTTTCCTTTCGTTTCCTTTCCTTGTCTTTTCTATTCATTCCCTTTCAGTTTTTTGAGATAGGATCTATCTGAGCTCCCCTCACAGACAACCCATGCTTCTGCTTCAAGCACTGTTGCAGCTCGGTGACAGGCCCATGTCCACAAGCGTGGCAGAACGTTTCTACCAGCAATGAAGAAATCAGATGATGGAGATGTGCTGGCATCCAAAGGGAGAGTTGTTTTCTACAGAATCACCTCCAGAGCATTTATGATGCCTGCTTGCCCTAGCAGGGGCCTGGATTCAGTACTCAGTGTCTACATGCTAGCTCCTACATGTGGCTACCGTTCCAGTGGTTCCAACATCCAGTCTGCTGACCCTTGAAAGAAGCAGCTGGTGTAAGTGAAAAAGCTGACATTGACCCATAATGGAGGAGGGCTCCTTGATCTTGCCTACTGCAAAGATGCAAAGGGGAGCATCAGCCACAAGTTCCTGTGAGCAGAAAGAACCCGGGACAAAACAGGAAGGGGTTCGTGGAATTTAAGAACAGGGACCCAGTGGCTCAGCAGAAGGATCAGGAGTCACGGGTGGGAGTGCAAATGAGCAGGGTCTGAAGAAGGGAGGTTTTCAGGGCAGCGAGAAGAGGCTATCCATGTGTCCCGAAGGGTCCCTGAATGGATTCTCTGAACCCTTCTGCCCCAGCAATGAGCTTGTTTGCTCATTGCTGGGGCAGAAGGGTTCAGAGTCCAGGCGTGAAGGAGCCTCCGTGGAAGTTGCCTGCCTCCGCAGAGTTAGCCAGGAGCCAAATGTTGGCACTTGAGCCCCAGTTGAAAGTTACTGCCTTGGTCTCAAGCCGGTCTGGAAGCTTAACCCTCGCGTCACAGGGGACTGGAGATGTTTTGGAAGGCATTTGCATGCCTGTGTCTCAGGGAAACACGGTCGGTGTGCCCGAAATAGTGGATTCCGTGATTGGAACAGTGCATGGCGTTTCTCGATTTACAGGACAAAGTCAGAAATGAACACCACATCCTGAGGGGATCGTCGTGGGCTTGGAAAGATCATTGACATCTGTTCTTGGCAAAAGGGGTCATAAAATAAAATGGCCAAAGCGGCTGTTTACAAGTCCGAAGTGACCCTACAATATTTGATTCAGGACCCACAAAATACCGACTCTCCACAATCACTACGGTCTGATCACGATCTGCTGTCGAGCATGATTCAGTCAGCTGTGACTTGTTTCTACACAGTGGTTGTCAAACTTCCTGCGACTGCCACACTTGAAGACAATTCCTCGTGTTGTGAGAACCCCAACAATGAAATTATTCTGTTGCTAACTTGTAAGTGTTGTTTTGCAAAGCTACTTCTATCAAACGTATTGCAAATGTCTGACATGCAGCAGTTCTTAATCGAAACCTGGGACACAGTCGCCCAAGCCCCAACTGGCTTGAGCCCCTCAGCATGAGAATTGCTGGCCTATATGCACAGGCCCTTTTATAACCTTTGGTTTCCTTTAAGTGGTTGAGTGTTCAGAATCAAACCCAGGACTTTGTGAATACTTGAGAGGTACGACCCGAACCTTTTCTTCCTTTTTTCCTTTTCATTTCTTTTCCTTCTTTCTTTTCTATTGTTTCGTTTCTAAATTTCCGAGTCAGGATCGTTCCTGGTTCTCTGCTCATACATTCCATCCTTCCGACTCAGTCACCCTTGTGTTTCGGTACAGGCTGTGTCCCCAAGCATTGCAGACCTTCTTCCAAACAATGATGGGATCAGAAGGTGGAGATGTGCAGGCATCATATATGAGAATTTTTTTCTCCAAGAAAACCTGCAAGCGTTTATGATGTCTGAGTGACCTCGCAGGGGCCTGGATTCAGTCCTCAGCATCTAGATGGTAGCCGCTCTATGTGGCTACCTTTGCAGAAGTTCCAACATCCACATTGGTGACCCCTGCAGAGACCAGCTCCTGTAAGTTAAAAAGCTGACATTGACCCGTAATGGTGGAGGGCTCCTTGATCTTGCCCCGGGGAAAAAAGCAAAGAGTAGAGTCAGCCACAAGATCTTGTAAGCAGAAAGAACCAGGGAAAGGACCGGAAGGGGTTCCTGGAATTTTAGAGAGAGGACCCTGGGGCTCAGCAGGAGGATCAGGACGCACGGGTGAGGGTGCGCCTGAGCATAGTCAGAAGAAGGGAGGTTCTCATGGCGGCGAGAAGAGGCTCACCACGTGTCCGGAAGGGTCCTTGAATGAATTCTCTGAACCCTTCTGCCCCAGCCATGAGCAGTTACTGCTCATGGCTGGGGCAGAAGGGTTCAGAGGGCAACCATGAAGGCAACTCCCTGGAAGCTGCCTGCCTCCGCAGTGGCAGTCTGCTGCCACACGGTGGCGCACGTGTCCCACTTGATAGTAACTGCATCTGTCTCAAGCTGGTCTGGAGGCTGAACCCTAGCTTCACAGGGGACTGGAGATGTTTTTGAAGCCATTCACATGATTGTGTCTCATGGACACACAGTCGGTTTGCCCGAAATAGTGTATTCCATGGTGGGAACAACGCATGGCGCTTCTCGAGTTACAGGACAAAGTTCAGAAATGAACACCACATCCTGAGGGGATCAGCGTTGGGTTCGAAAGAACATTGACACCTGTTCATGGCAAAAGGGGTCATAAAGAGAAATGACCAAAGTGGCTGTTTACATGTCCGAAATGCCCCTACAATATTTGATTCAGGACCCCCAGTATAGCAAGTCTCCACAATCACTAAGGGCTGATCATGATCTGCTATGGAGCATGATTCACTCAGGTGTGACTTATTTCTACACAGTGGTTCTCAACCTTCCTAAGACCGCCACACTTGAATACACTTTCTCGTGTTGTGGGGACCCCGATAATGAAGTTCTTCTGTTGCTAATTAGCAACTTTTGTTTTGCGAAGCAACTTGTATGAATCTTAATGCAAATGTCTGACACGCAGCAGTTCTTAATCGAATCCTGGGACAATGTTCTTCACGCTCCACATTGGTTGTGCCCGCTGCATGAGAATTGCTGCCTCATATGCACAGGCCCTGTTAGAACCTTCTGTTTCTCTTAAGTGTTTGGGTGCTCAGGATCAAACCCAGGACTTTGTGAATCCTGGAGAGGTACGATCCAAACATTTCCTTTGCTTTCCTTTCGTTTCCTTTCCTTGTCTTTTCTATTCATTCCCTTTCAGTTTTTTGAGATAGGATCTATCTGAGCTCCCCTCACAGACAACCCATGCTTCTGCTTCAAGCACTGTTGCAGCTCGGTGACAGGCCCATGTCCACAAGCGTGGCAGAACGTTTCTACCAGCAATGAAGAAATCAGATGATGGAGATGTGCTGGCATCCAAAGGGAGAGTTGTTTTCTACAAAATCACCTCCAGAGCATTTATGATGCCTGCTTGCCCTAGCAGGGGCCTGGATTCAGTACTCAGTGTCTACATGCTAGCTCCTACATGTGGCTACCGTTCCAGTGGTTCCAACATCCAGTCTGCTGACCCTTGAAAGAAGCAGCTGGTGTAAGTGAAAAAGCTGACATTGACCCATAATGGAGGAGGGCTCCTTGATCTTGCCTACTGCAAAGATGCAAAGGGGAGCATCAGCCACAAGTTCCTGTGAGCAGAAAGAACCCGGGACAAAACAGGAAGGGGTTCGTGGAATTTAAGAACAGGGACCCAGTGGCTCAGCAGAAGGATCAGGAGTCACGGGTGGGAGTGCAAATGAGCAGGGTCTGAAGAAGGGAGGTTTTCAGGGCAGCGAGAAGAGGCTATCCATGTGTCCCGAAGGGTCCCTGAATGGATTCTCTGAACCCTTCTGCCCCAGCAATGAGCTTGTTTGCTCATTGCTGGGGCAGAAGGGTTCAGAGTCCAGGCGTGAAGGAGCCTCCGTGGAAGTTGCCTGCCTCCGCAGAGTTAGCCAGGAGCCAAATGTTGGCACTTGAGCCCCAGTTGAAAGTTACTGCCTTGGTCTCAAGCCGGTCTGGAAGCTTAACCCTCGCGTCACAGGGGACTGGAGATGTTTTGGAAGGCATTTGCATGCCTGTGTCTCAGGGAAACACGGTCGGTGTGCCCGAAATAGTGGATTCCGTGATTGGAACAGTGCATGGCGTTTCTCGATTTACAGGACAAAGTCAGAAATGAACACCACATCCTGAGGGGATCGTCGTGGGCTTGGAAAGATCATTGACATCTGTTCTTGGCAAAAGGGGTCATAAAATAAAATGGCCAAAGCGGCTGTTTACAAGTCCGAAGTGACCCTACAATATTTGATTCAGGACCCACAAAATACCGACTCTCCACAATCACTACGGTCTGATCACGATCTGCTGTCGAGCATGATTCAGTCAGCTGTGACTTGTTTCTACACAGTGGTTGTCAAACTTCCTGCGACTGCCACACTTGAAGACAATTCCTCGTGTTGTGAGAACCCCAACAATGAAATTATTCTGTTGCTAACTTGTAAGTGTTGTTTTGCAAAGCTACTTCTATCAAACGTATTGCAAATGTCTGACATGCAGCAGTTCTTAATCGAAACCTGGGACACAGTCGCTCAAGCCCCAACTGGCTTGAGCCCCTCAGCATGAGAATTGCTGGCCTATATGCACAGGCCCTTTTATAACCTTTGGTTTCCTTTAAGTGGTTGAGTGTTCAGAATCAAACCCAGGACTTTGTGAATACTTGAGAGGTACGACCCGAACCTTTTCTTCCTTTTTTCCTTTTCATTTCTTTTCCTTCTTTCTTTTCTATTGTTTCGTTTCTAAATTTCCGAGTCAGGATCGTTCCTGGTTCTCTGCTCATACATTCCATCCTTCCGACTCAGTCACCCTTGTGTTTCGGTACAGGCTGTGTCCCCAAGCATTGCAGACCTTCTTCCAAACAATGATGGGATCAGAAGGTGGAGATGTGCAGGCATCATATATGAGAATTTTTTTCTCCAAGAAAACCTGCAAGCGTTTATGATGTCTGAGTGACCTCGCAGGGGCCTGGATTCAGTCCTCAGCATCTAGATGGTAGCCGCTCTATGTGGCTACCTTTGCAGAAGTTCCAACATCCACATTGGTGACCCCTGCAGAGACCAGCTCCTGTAAGTTAAAAAGCTGACATTGACCCGTAATGGTGGAGGGCTCCTTGATCTTGCCCCGGGGAAAAAAGCAAAGAGTAGAGTCAGCCACAAGATCTTGTAAGCAGAAAGAACCAGGGAAAGGACCGGAAGGGGTTCCTGGAATTTTAGAGAGAGGACCCTGGGGCTCAGCAGGAGGATCAGGACGCACGGGTGAGGGTGCGCCTGAGCATAGTCAGAAGAAGGGAGGTTCTCATGGCGGCGAGAAGAGGCTCACCACGTGTCCGGAAGGGTCCTTGAATGAATTCTCTGAACCCTTCTGCCCCAGCCATGAGCAGTTACTGCTCATGGCTGGGGCAGAAGGGTTCAGAGGGCAACCATGAAGGCAACTCCCTGGAAGCTGCCTGCCTCCGCAGTGGCAGTCTGCTGCCACACGGTGGCGCACGTGTCCCACTTGATAGTAACTGCATCTGTCTCAAGCTGGTCTGGAGGCTGAACCCTAGCTTCACAGGGGACTGGAGATGTTTTTGAAGCCATTCACATGATTGTGTCTCATGGACACACAGTCGGTTTGCCCGAAATAGTGTATTCCATGGTGGGAACAACGCATGGCGCTTCTCGAGTTACAGGACAAAGTTCAGAAATGAACACCACATCCTGAGGGGATCAGCGTTGGGTTCGAAAGAACATTGACACCTGTTCATGGCAAAAGGGGTCATAAAGAGAAATGACCAAAGTGGCTGTTTACATGTCCGAAATGCCCCTACAATATTTGATTCAGCACCCCCAGTATAGCAAGTCTCCACAATCACTAAGGGCTGATCATGATCTGCTATGGAGCATGATTCACTCAGGTGTGACTTATTTCTACACAGTGGTTCTCAACCTTCCTAAGACCGCCACACTTGAATACACTTTCTCGTGTTGTGGGGACCCCGATAATGAAGTTCTTCTGTTGCTAATTAGCAACTTTTGTTTTGCGAAGCAACTTGTATGAATCTTAATGCAAATGTCTGACACGCAGCAGTTCTTAATCGAATCCTGGGACAATGTTCTTCACGCTCCACATTGGTTGTGCCCGCTGCATGAGAATTGCTGCCTCATATGCACAGGCCCTGTTAGAACCTTCTGTTTCTCTTAAGTGTTTGGGTGCTCAGGATCAAACCCAGGACTTTGTGAATCCTGGAGAGGTACGATCCAAACATTTCCTTTGCTTTCCTTTCGTTTCCTTTCCTTGTCTTTTCTATTCATTCCCTTTCAGTTTTTTGAGATAGGATCTATCTGAGCTCCCCTCACAGACAACCCATGCTTCTGCTTCAAGCACTGTTGCAGCTCGGTGACAGGCCCATGTCCACAAGCGTGGCAGAACGTTTCTACCAGCAATGAAGAAATCAGATGATGGAGATGTGCTGGCATCCAAAGGGAGAGTTGTTTTCTACAAAATCACCTCCAGAGCATTTATGATGCCTGCTTGCCCTAGCAGGGGCCTGGATTCAGTACTCAGTGTCTACATGCTAGCTCCTACATGTGGCTACCGTTCCAGTGGTTCGAACATCCAGTCTGCTGACCCTTGAAAGAAGCAGCTGGTGTAAGTGAAAAAGCTGACATTGACCCATAATGGAGGAGGGCTCCTTGATCTTGCCTACTGCAAAGATGCAAAGGGGAGCATCAGCCACAAGTTCCTGTGAGCAGAAAGAACCCGGGACAAAACAGGAAGGGGTTCGTGGAATTTAAGAACAGGGACCCAGTGGCTCAGCAGAAGGATCAGGAGTCACGGGTGGGAGTGCAAATGAGCAGGGTCTGAAGAAGGGAGGTTTTCAGGGCAGCGAGAAGAGGCTATCCATGTGTCCCGAAGGGTCCCTGAATGGATTCTCTGAACCCTTCTGCCCCAGCAATGAGCTTGTTTGCTCATTGCTGGGGCAGAAGGGTTCAGAGTCCAGGCGTGAAGGAGCCTCCGTGGAAGTTGCCTGCCTCCGCAGAGTTAGCCAGGAGCCAAATGTTGGCACTTGAGCCCCAGTTGAAAGTTACTGCCTTGGTCTCAAGCCGGTCTGGAAGCTTAACTTAACCTCGCGTCACAGGGGACTGGAGATGTTTTGGAAGGCATTTGCATGCCTGTGTCTCAGGGAAACACGGTCGGTGTGCCCGAAATAGTGGATTCCGTGATTGGAACAGTGCATGGCGTTTCTCGATTTACAGGACAAAGTCAGAAATGAACACCACATCCTGAGGGGATCGTCGTGGGCTTGGAAAGATCATTGACATCTGTTCTTGGCAAAAGGGGTCATAAAATAAAATGGCCAAAGCGGCTGTTTACAAGTCCGAAGTGACCCTACAATATTTGATTCAGGACCCACAAAATACCGACTCTCCACAATCACTACGGTCTGATCACGATCTGCTGTCGAGCATGATTCAGTCAGCTGTGACTTGTTTCTACACAGTGGTTGTCAAACTTCCTGCGACTGCCACACTTGAAGACAATTCCTCGTGTTGTGAGAACCCCAACAATGAAATTATTCTGTTGCTAACTTGTAAGTGTTGTTTTGCAAAGCTACTTCTATCAAACGTATTGCAAATGTCTGACATGCAGCAGTTCTTAATCGAAACCTGGGACACAGTCGCTCAAGCCCCAACTGGCTTGAGCCCCTCAGCATGAGAATTGCTGGCCTATATGCACAGGCCCTTTTATAACCTTTGGTTTCCTTTAAGTGGTTGAGTGTTCAGAATCAAACCCAGGACTTTGTGAATACTTGAGAGGTACGACCCGAACCTTTTCTTCCTTTTTTCCTTTTCATTTCTTTTCCTTCTTTCTTTTCTATTGTTTCGTTTCTAAATTTCCGAGTCAGGATCGTTCCTGGTTCTCTGCTCATACATTCCATCCTTCCGACTCAGTCACCCTTGTGTTTCGGTACAGGCTGTGTCCCCAAGCATTGCAGACCTTCTTCCAAACAATGATGGGATCAGAAGGTGGAGATGTGCAGGCATCATATATGAGAATTTTTTTCTCCAAGAAAACCTGCAAGCGTTTATGATGTCTGAGTGACCTCGCAGGGGCCTGGATTCAGTCCTCAGCATCTAGATGGTAGCCGCTCTATGTGGCTACCTTGGCAGAAGTTCCAACATCCACATTGGTGACCCCTGCAGAGACCAGCTCCTGTAAGTTAAAAAGCTGACATTGACCCGTAATGGTGGAGGGCTCCTTGATCTTGCCCCGGGGAAAAAAGCAAAGAGTAGAGTCAGCCACAAGATCTTGTAAGCAGAAAGAACCAGGGAAAGGACCGGAAGGGGTTCCTGGAATTTTAGAGAGAGGACCCTGGGGCTCAGCAGGAGGATCAGGACGCACGGGTGAGGGTGCGCCTGAGCATAGTCAGAAGAAGGGAGGTTCTCATGGCGGCGAGAAGAGGCTCACCACGTGTCCGGAAGGGTCCTTGAATGAATTCTCTGAACCCTTCTGCCCCAGCCATGAGCAGTTACTGCTCATGGCTGGGGCAGAAGGGTTCAGAGGGCAACCATGAAGGCAACTCCCTGGAAGCTGCCTGCCTCCGCAGTGGCAGTCTGCTGCCACACGGTGGCGCACGTGTCCCACTTGATAGTAACTGCATCTGTCTCAAGCTGGTCTGGAGGCTGAACCCTAGCTTCACAGGGGACTGGAGATGTTTTTGAAGCCATTCACATGATTGTGTCTCATGGACACACAGTCGGTTTGCCCGAAATAGTGTATTCCTGGTGGGAACAACGCATGGCGCTTCTCGAGTTACAGGACAAAGTTCAGAAATGAACACCACATCCTGAGGGGATCAGCGTTGGGTTCGAAAGAACATTGACACCTGTTCATGGCAAAAGGGGTCATAAAGAGAAATGACCAAAGTGGCTGTTTACATGTCCGAAATGCCCCTACAATATTTGATTCAGCACCCCCAGTATAGCAAGTCTCCACAATCACTAAGGGCTGATCATGATCTGCTATGGAGCATGATTCACTCAGGTGTGACTTATTTCTACACAGTGGTTCTCAACCTTCCTAAGACCGCCACACTTGAATACACTTTCTCGTGTTGTGGGGACCCCGATAATGAAGTTCTTCTGTTGCTAATTAGCAACTTTTGTTTTGCGAAGCAACTTGTATGAATCTTAATGCAAATGTCTGACACGCAGCAGTTCTTAATCGAATCCTGGGACAATGTTCTTCACGCTCCACATTGGTTGTGCCCGCTGCATGAGAATTGCTGCCTCATATGCACAGGCCCTGTTAGAACCTTCTGTTTCTCTTAAGTGTTTGGGTGCTCAGGATCAAACCCAGGACTTTGTGAATCCTGGAGAGGTACGATCCAAACATTTCCTTTGCTTTCCTTTCGTTTCCTTTCCTTGTCTTTTCTATTCATTCCCTTTCAGTTTTTTGAGATAGGATCTATCTGAGCTCCCCTCACAGACAACCCATGCTTCTGCTTCAAGCACTGTTGCAGCTCGGTGACAGGCCCATGTCCACAAGCGTGGCAGAACGTTTCTACCAGCAATGAAGAAATCAGATGATGGAGATGTGCTGGCATCCAAAGGGAGAGTTGTTTTCTACAAAATCACCTCCAGAGCATTTATGATGCCTGCTTGCCCTAGCAGGGGCCTGGATTCAGTACTCAGTGTCTACATGCTAGCTCCTACATGTGGCTACCGTTCCAGTGGTTCGAACATCCAGTCTGCTGACCCTTGAAAGAAGCAGCTGGTGTAAGTGAAAAAGCTGACATTGACCCATAATGGAGGAGGGCTCCTTGATCTTGCCTACTGCAAAGATGCAAAGGGGAGCATCAGCCACAAGTTCCTGTGAGCAGAAAGAACCCGGGACAAAACAGGAAGGGGTTCGTGGAATTTAAGAACAGGGACCCAGTGGCTCAGCAGAAGGATCAGGAGTCACGGGTGGGAGTGCAAATGAGCAGGGTCTGAAGAAGGGAGGTTTTCAGGGCAGCGAGAAGAGGCTATCCATGTGTCCCGAAGGGTCCCTGAATGGATTCTCTGAACCCTTCTGCCCCAGCAATGAGCTTGTTTGCTCATTGCTGGGGCAGAAGGGTTCAGAGTCCAGGCGTGAAGGAGCCTCCGTGGAAGTTGCCTGCCTCCGCAGAGTTAGCCAGGAGCCAAATGTTGGCACTTGAGCCCCAGTTGAAAGTTACTGCCTTGGTCTCAAGCCGGTCTGGAAGCTTAACCCTCGCGTCACAGGGGACTGGAGATGTTTTGGAAGGCATTTGCATGCCTGTGTCTCAGGGAAACACGGTCGGTGTGCCCGAAATAGTGGATTCCGTGATTGGAACAGTGCATGGCGTTTCTCGATTTACAGGACAAAGTCAGAAATGAACACCACATCCTGAGGGGATCGTCGTGGGCTTGGAAAGATCATTGACATCTGTTCTTGGCAAAAGGGGTCATAAAATAAAATGGCCAAAGCGGCTGTTTACAAGTCCGAAGTGACCCTACAATATTTGATTCAGGACCCACAAAATACCGACTCTCCACAATCACTACGGTCTGATCACGATCTGCTGTCGAGCATGATTCAGTCAGCTGTGACTTGTTTCTACACAGTGGTTGTCAAACTTCCTGCGACTGCCACACTTGAAGACAATTCCTCGTGTTGTGAGAACCCCAACAATGAAATTATTCTGTTGCTAACTTGTAAGTGTTGTTTTGCAAAGCTACTTCTATCAAACGTATTGCAAATGTCTGACATGCAGCAGTTCTTAATCGAAACCTGGGACACAGTCGCTCAAGCCCCAACTGGCTTGAGCCCCTCAGCATGAGAATTGCTGGCCTATATGCACAGGCCCTTTTATAACCTTTGGTTTCCTTTAAGTGGTTGAGTGTTCAGAATCAAACCCAGGACTTTGTGAATACTTGAGAGGTACGACCCGAACCTTTTCTTCCTTTTTTCCTTTTCATTTCTTTTCCTTCTTTCTTTTCTATTGTTTCGTTTCTAAATTTCCGAGTCAGGATCGTTCCTGGTTCTCTGCTCATACATTCCATCCTTCCGACTCAGTCACCCTTGTGTTTCGGTACAGGCTGTGTCCCCAAGCATTGCAGACCTTCTTCCAAACAATGATGGGATCAGAAGGTGGAGATGTGCAGGCATCATATATGAGAATTTTTTTCTCCAAGAAAACCTGCAAGCGTTTATGATGTCTGAGTGACCTCGCAGGGGCCTGGATTCAGTCCTCAGCATCTAGATGGTAGCCGCTCTATGTGGCTACCTTGGCAGAAGTTCCAACATCCACATTGGTGACCCCTGCAGAGACCAGCTCCTGTAAGTTAAAAAGCTGACATTGACCCGTAATGGTGGAGGGCTCCTTGATCTTGCCCCGGGGAAAAAAGCAAAGAGTAGAGTCAGCCACAAGATCTTGTAAGCAGAAAGAACCAGGGAAAGGACCGGAAGGGGTTCCTGGAATTTTAGAGAGAGGACCCTGGGGCTCAGCAGGAGGATCAGGACGCACGGGTGAGGGTGCGCCTGAGCATAGTCAGAAGAAGGGAGGTTCTCATGGCGGCGAGAAGAGGCTCACCACGTGTCCGAAGGGTCCTTGAATGAATTCTCTGAACCCTTCTGCCCCAGCCATGAGCAGTTACTGCTCATGGCTGGGGCAGAAGGGTTCAGAGGGCAACCATGAAGGCAACTCCCTGGAAGCTGCCTGCCTCCGCAGTGGCAGTCTGCTGCCACACGGTGGCGCACGTGTCCCACTTGATAGTAACTGCATCTGTCTCAAGCTGGTCTGGAGGCTGAACCCTAGCTTCACAGGGGACTGGAGATGTTTTTGAAGCCATTCACATGATTGTGTCTCATGGACACACAGTCGGTTTGCCCGAAATAGTGTATTCCATGGTGGGAACAACGCATGGCGCTTCTCGAGTTACAGGACAAAGTTCAGAAATGAACACCACATCCTGAGGGGATCAGCGTTGGGTTCGAAAGAACATTGACACCTGTTCATGGCAAAAGGGGTCATAAAGAGAAATGACCAAAGTGGCTGTTTACATGTCCGAAATGCCCCTACAATATTTGATTCAGCACCCCCAGTATAGCAAGTCTCCACAATCACTAAGGGCTGATCATGATCTGCTATGGAGCATGATTCACTCAGGTGTGACTTATTTCTACACAGTGGTTCTCAACCTTCCTAAGACCGCCACACTTGAATACACTTTCTCGTGTTGTGGGGACCCCGATAATGAAGTTCTTCTGTTGCTAATTAGCAACTTTTGTTTTGCGAAGCAACTTGTATGAATCTTAATGCAAATGTCTGACACGCAGCAGTTCTTAATCGAATCCTGGGACAATGTTCTTCACGCTCCACATTGGTTGTGCCCGCTGCATGAGAATTGCTGCCTCATATGCACAGGCCCTGTTAGAACCTTCTGTTTCTCTTAAGTGTTTGGGTGCTCAGGATCAAACCCAGGACTTTGTGAATCCTGGAGAGGTACGATCCAAACATTTCCTTTGCTTTCCTTTCGTTTCCTTTCCTTGTCTTTTCTATTCATTCCCTTTCAGTTTTTTGAGATAGGATCTATCTGAGCTCCCCTCACAGACAACCCATGCTTCTGCTTCAAGCACTGTTGCAGCTCGGTGACAGGCCCATGTCCACAAGCGTGGCAGAACGTTTCTACCAGCAATGAAGAAATCAGATGATGGAGATGTGCTGGCATCCAAAGGGAGAGTTGTTTTCTACAAAATCACCTCCAGAGCATTTATGATGCCTGCTTGCCCTAGCAGGGGCCTGGATTCAGTACTCAGTGTCTACATGCTAGCTCCTACATGTGGCTACCGTTCCAGTGGTTCGAACATCCAGTCTGCTGACCCTTGAAAGAAGCAGCTGGTGTAAGTGAAAAAGCTGACATTGACCCATAATGGAGGAGGGCTCCTTGATCTTGCCTACTGCAAAGATGCAAAGGGGAGCATCAGCCACAAGTTCCTGTGAGCAGAAAGAACCCGGGACAAAACAGGAAGGGGTTCGTGGAATTTAAGAACAGGGACCCAGTGGCTCAGCAGAAGGATCAGGAGTCACGGGTGGGAGTGCAAATGAGCAGGGTCTGAAGAAGGGAGGTTTTCAGGGCAGCGAGAAGAGGCTATCCATGTGTCCCGAAGGGTCCCTGAATGGATTCTCTGAACCCTTCTGCCCCAGCAATGAGCTTGTTTGCTCATTGCTGGGGCAGAAGGGTTCAGAGTCCAGGCGTGAAGGAGCCTCCGTGGAAGTTGCCTGCCTCCGCAGAGTTAGCCAGGAGCCAAATGTTGGCACTTGAGCCCCAGTTGAAAGTTACTGCCTTGGTCTCAAGCCGGTCTGGAAGCTTAACCCTCGCGTCACAGGGGACTGGAGATGTTTTGGAAGGCATTTGCATGCCTGTGTCTCAGGGAAACACGGTCGGTGTGCCCGAAATAGTGGATTCCGTGATTGGAACAGTGCATGGCGTTTCTCGATTTACAGGACAAAGTCAGAAATGAACACCACATCCTGAGGGGATCGTCGTGGGCTTGGAAAGATCATTGACATCTGTTCTTGGCAAAAGGGGTCATAAAATAAAATGGCCAAAGCGGCTGTTTACAAGTCCGAAGTGACCCTACAATATTTGATTCAGGACCCACAAAATACCGACTCTCCACAATCACTACGGTCTGATCACGATCTGCTGTCGAGCATGATTCAGTCAGCTGTGACTTGTTTCTACACAGTGGTTGTCAAACTTCCTGCGACTGCCACACTTGAAGACAATTCCTCGTGTTGTGAGAACCCCAACAATGAAATTATTCTGTTGCTAACTTGTAAGTGTTGTTTTGCAAAGCTACTTCTATCAAACGTATTGCAAATGTCTGACATGCAGCAGTTCTTAATCGAAACCTGGGACACAGTCGCTCAAGCCCCAACTGGCTTGAGCCCCTCAGCATGAGAATTGCTGGCCTATATGCACAGGCCCTTTTATAACCTTTGGTTTCCTTTAAGTGGTTGAGTGTTCAGAATCAAACCCAGGACTTTGTGAATACTTGAGAGGTACGACCCGAACCTTTTCTTCCTTTTTTCCTTTTCATTTCTTTTCCTTCTTTCTTTTCTATTGTTTCGTTTCTAAATTTCCGAGTCAGGATCGTTCCTGGTTCTCTGCTCATACATTCCATCCTTCCGACTCAGTCACCCTTGTGTTTCGGTACAGGCTGTGTCCCCAAGCATTGCAGACCTTCTTCCAAACAATGATGGGATCAGAAGGTGGAGATGTGCAGGCATCATATATGAGAATTTTTTTCTCCAAGAAAACCTGCAAGCGTTTATGATGTCTGAGTGACCTCGCAGGGGCCTGGATTCAGTCCTCAGCATCTAGATGGTAGCCGCTCTATGTGGCTACCTTTGCAGAAGTTCCAACATCCACATTGGTGACCCCTGCAGAGACCAGCTCCTGTAAGTTAAAAAGCTGACATTGACCCGTAATGGTGGAGGGCTCCTTGATCTTGCCCCGGGGAAAAAAGCAAAGAGTAGAGTCAGCCACAAGATCTTGTAAGCAGAAAGAACCAGGGAAAGGACCGGAAGGGGTTCCTGGAATTTTAGAGAGAGGACCCTGGGGCTCAGCAGGAGGATCAGGACGCACGGGTGAGGGTGCGCCTGAGCATAGTCAGAAGAAGGGAGGTTCTCATGGCGGCGAGAAGAGGCTCACCACGTGTCCGGAAGGGTCCTTGAATGAATTCTCTGAACCCTTCTGCCCCAGCCATGAGCAGTTACTGCTCATGGCTGGGGCAGAAGGGTTCAGAGGGCAACCATGAAGGCAACTCCCTGGAAGCTGCCTGCCTCCGCAGTGGCAGTCTGCTGCCACACGGTGGCGCACGTGTCCCACTTGATAGTAACTGCATCTGTCTCAAGCTGGTCTGGAGGCTGAACCCTAGCTTCACAGGGGACTGGAGATGTTTTTGAAGCCATTCACATGATTGTGTCTCATGGACACACAGTCGGTTTGCCCGAAATAGTGTATTCCATGGTGGGAACAACGCATGGCGCTTCTCGAGTTACAGGACAAAGTTCAGAAATGAACACCACATCCTGAGGGGATCAGCGTTGGGTTCGAAAGAACATTGACACCTGTTCATGGCAAAAGGGGTCATAAAGAGAAATGACCAAAGTGGCTGTTTACATGTCCGAAATGCCCCTACAATATTTGATTCAGCACCCCCAGTATAGCAAGTCTCCACAATCACTAAGGGCTGATCATGATCTGCTATGGAGCATGATTCACTCAGGTGTGACTTATTTCTACACAGTGGTTCTCAACCTTCCTAAGACCGCCACACTTGAATACACTTTCTCGTGTTGTGGGGACCCCGATAATGAAGTTCTTCTGTTGCTAATTAGCAACTTTTGTTTTGCGAAGCAACTTGTATGAATCTTAATGCAAATGTCTGACACGCAGCAGTTCTTAATCGAATCCTGGGACAATGTTCTTCACGCTCCACATTGGTTGTGCCCGCTGCATGAGAATTGCTGCCTCATATGCACAGGCCCTGTTAGAACCTTCTGTTTCTCTTAAGTGTTTGGGTGCTCAGGATCAAACCCAGGACTTTGTGAATCCTGGAGAGGTACGATCCAAACATTTCCTTTGCTTTCCTTTCGTTTCCTTTCCTTGTCTTTTCTATTCATTCCCTTTCAGTTTTTTGAGATAGGATCTATCTGAGCTCCCCTCACAGACAACCCATGCTTCTGCTTCAAGCACTGTTGCAGCTCGGTGACAGGCCCATGTCCACAAGCGTGGCAGAACGTTTCTACCAGCAATGAAGAAATCAGATGATGGAGATGTGCTGGCATCCAAAGGGAGAGTTGTTTTCTACAAAATCACCTCCAGAGCATTTATGATGCCTGCTTGCCCTAGCAGGGGCCTGGATTCAGTACTCAGTGTCTACATGCTAGCTCCTACATGTGGCTACCGTTCCAGTGGTTCGAACATCCAGTCTGCTGACCCTTGAAAGAAGCAGCTGGTGTAAGTGAAAAAGCTGACATTGACCCATAATGGAGGAGGGCTCCTTGATCTTGCCTACTGCAAAGATGCAAAGGGGAGCATCAGCCACAAGTTCCTGTGAGCAGAAAGAACCCGGGACAAAACAGGAAGGGTTTCGTGGAATTTAAGAACAGGGACCCAGTGGCTCAGCAGAAGGATCAGGAGTCACGGGTGGGAGTGCAAATGAGCAGGGTCTGAAGAAGGGAGGTTTTCAGGGCAGCGAGAAGAGGCTATCCATGTGTCCCGAAGGGTCCCTGAATGGATTCTCTGAACCCTTCTGCCCCAGCAATGAGCTTGTTTGCTCATTGCTGGGGCAGAAGGGTTCAGAGTCCAGGCGTGAAGGAGCCTCCGTGGAAGTTGCCTGCCTCCGCAGAGTTAGCCAGGAGCCAAATGTTGGCACTTGAGCCCCAGTTGAAAGTTACTGCCTTGGTCTCAAGCCGGTCTGGAAGCTTAACCCTCGCGTCACAGGGGACTGGAGATGTTTTGGAAGGCATTTGCATGCCTGTGTCTCAGGGAAACACGGTCGGTGTGCCCGAAATAGTGGATTCCGTGATTGGAACAGTGCATGGCGTTTTCTCGATTTACAGGACAAAGTCAGAAATGAACACCACATCCTGAGGGGATCGTCGTGGGCTTGGAAAGATCATTGACATCTGTTCTTGGCAAAAGGGGTCATAAAATAAAATGGCCAAAGCGGCTGTTTACAAGTCCGAAGTGACCCTACAATATTTGATTCAGGACCCACAAAATACCGACTCTCCACAATCACTACGGTCTGATCACGATCTGCTGTCGAGCATGATTCAGTCAGCTGTGACTTGTTTCTACACAGTGGTTGTCAAACTTCCTGCGACTGCCACACTTGAAGACAATTCCTCGTGTTGTGAGAACCCCAACAATGAAATTATTCTGTTGCTAACTTGTAAGTGTTGTTTTGCAAAGCTACTTCTATCAAACGTATTGCAAATGTCTGACATGCAGCAGTTCTTAATCGAAACCTGGGACACAGTCGCTCAAGCCCCAACTGGCTTGAGCCCCTCAGCATGAGAATTGCTGGCCTATATGCACAGGCCCTTTTATAACCTTTGGTTTCCTTTAAGTGGTTGAGTGTTCAGAATCAAACCCAGGACTTTGTGAATACTTGAGAGGTACGACCCGAACCTTTTCTTCCTTTTTTCCTTTTCATTTCTTTTCCTTCTTTCTTTTCTATTGTTTCGTTTCTAAATTTCCGAGTCAGGATCGTTCCTGGTTCTCTGCTCATACATTCCATCCTTCCGACTCAGTCACCCTTGTGTTTCGGTACAGGCTGTGTCCCCAAGCATTGCAGACCTTCTTCCAAACAATGATGGGATCAGAAGGTGGAGATGTGCAGGCATCATATATGAGAATTTTTTTCTCCAAGAAAACCTGCAAGCGTTTATGATGTCTGAGTGACCTCGCAGGGGCCTGGATTCAGTCCTCAGCATCTAGATGGTAGCCGCTCTATGTGGCTACCTTTGCAGAAGTTCCAACATCCACATTGGTGACCCCTGCAGAGACCAGCTCCTGTAAGTTAAAAAGCTGACATTGACCCGTAATGGTGGAGGGCTCCTTGATCTTGCCCCGGGGAAAAAAGCAAAGAGTAGAGTCAGCCACAAGATCTTGTAAGCAGAAAGAACCAGGGAAAGGACCGGAAGGGGTTCCTGGAATTTTAGAGAGAGGACCCTGGGGCTCAGCAGGAGGATCAGGACGCACGGGTGAGGGTGCGCCTGAGCATAGTCAGAAGAAGGGAGGTTCTCATGGCGGCGAGAAGAGGCTCACCACGTGTCCGGAAGGGTCCTTGAATGAATTCTCTGAACCCTTCTGCCCCAGCCATGAGCAGTTACTGCTCATGGCTGGGGCAGAAGGGTTCAGAGGGCAACCATGAAGGCAACTCCCTGGAAGCTGCCTGCCTCCGCAGTGGCAGTCTGCTGCCACACGGTGGCGCACGTGTCCCACTTGATAGTAACTGCATCTGTCTCAAGCTGGTCTGGAGGCTGAACCCTAGCTTCACAGGGGACTGGAGATGTTTTTGAAGCCATTCACATGATTGTGTCTCATGGACACACAGTCGGTTTGCCCGAAATAGTGTATTCCATGGTGGGAACAACGCATGGCGCTTCTCGAGTTACAGGACAAAGTTCAGAAATGAACACCACATCCTGAGGGGATCAGCGTTGGGTTCGAAAGAACATTGACACCTGTTCATGGCAAAAGGGGTCATAAAGAGAAATGACCAAAGTGGCTGTTTACATGTCCGAAATGCCCCTACAATATTTGATTCAGCACCCCCAGTATAGCAAGTCTCCACAATCACTAAGGGCTGATCATGATCTGCTATGGAGCATGATTCACTCAGGTGTGACTTATTTCTACACAGTGGTTCTCAACCTTCCTAAGACCGCCACACTTGAATACACTTTCTCGTGTTGTGGGGACCCCGATAATGAAGTTCTTCTGTTGCTAATTAGCAACTTTTGTTTTGCGAAGCAACTTGTATGAATCTTAATGCAAATGTCTGACACGCAGCAGTTCTTAATCGAATCCTGGGACAATGTTCTTCACGCTCCACATTGGTTGTGCCCGCTGCATGAGAATTGCTGCCTCATATGCACAGGCCCTGTTAGAACCTTCTGTTTCTCTTAAGTGTTTGGGTGCTCAGGATCAAACCCAGGACTTTGTGAATCCTGGAGAGGTACGATCCAAACATTTCCTTTGCTTTCCTTTCGTTTCCTTTCCTTGTCTTTTCTATTCATTCCCTTTCAGTTTTTTGAGATAGGATCTATCTGAGCTCCCCTCACAGACAACCCATGCTTCTGCTTCAAGCACTGTTGCAGCTCGGTGACAGGCCCATGTCCACAAGCGTGGCAGAACGTTTCTACCAGCAATGAAGAAATCAGATGATGGAGATGTGCTGGCATCCAAAGGGAGAGTTGTTTTCTACAAAATCACCTCCAGAGCATTTATGATGCCTGCTTGCCCTAGCAGGGGCCTGGATTCAGTACTCAGTGTCTACATGCTAGCTCCTACATGTGGCTACCGTTCCAGTGGTTCGAACATCCAGTCTGCTGACCCTTGAAAGAAGCAGCTGGTGTAAGTGAAAAAGCTGACATTGACCCATAATGGAGGAGGGCTCCTTGATCTTGCCTACTGCAAAGATGCAAAGGGGAGCATCAGCCACAAGTTCCTGTGAGCAGAAAGAACCCGGGACAAAACAGGAAGGGGTTCGTGGAATTTAAGAACAGGGACCCAGTGGCTCAGCAGAAGGATCAGGAGTCACGGGTGGGAGTGCAAATGAGCAGGGTCTGAAGAAGGGAGGTTTTCAGGGCAGCGAGAAGAGGCTATCCATGTGTCCCGAAGGGTCCCTGAATGGATTCTCTGAACCCTTCTGCCCCAGCAATGAGCTTGTTTGCTCATTGCTGGGGCAGAAGGGTTCAGAGTCCAGGCGTGAAGGAGCCTCCGTGGAAGTTGCCTGCCTCCGCAGAGTTAGCCAGGAGCCAAATGTTGGCACTTGAGCCCCAGTTGAAAGTTACTGCCTTGGTCTCAAGCCGGTCTGGAAGCTTAACCCTCGCGTCACAGGGGACTGGAGATGTTTTGGAAGGCATTTGCATGCCTGTGTCTCAGGGAAACACGGTCGGTGTGCCCGAAATAGTGGATTCCGTGATTGGAACAGTGCATGGCAGTGCGTTTCTCGATTTACAGGACAAAGTCAGAAATGAACACCACATCCTGAGGGGATCGTCGTGGGCTTGGAAAGATCATTGACATCTGTTCTTGGCAAAAGGGGTCATAAAATAAAATGGCCAAAGCGGCTGTTTACAAGTCCGAAGTGACCCTACAATATTTGATTCAGGACCCACAAAATACCGACTCTCCACAATCACTACGGTCTGATCACGATCTGCTGTCGAGCATGATTCAGTCAGCTGTGACTTGTTTCTACACAGTGGTTGTCAAACTTCCTGCGACTGCCACACTTGAAGACAATTCCTCGTGTTGTGAGAACCCCAACAATGAAATTATTCTGTTGCTAACTTGTAAGTGTTGTTTTGCAAAGCTACTTCTATCAAACGTATTGCAAATGTCTGACATGCAGCAGTTCTTAATCGAAACCTGGGACACAGTCGCTCAAGCCCCAACTGGCTTGAGCCCCTCAGCATGAGAATTGCTGGCCTATATGCACAGGCCCTTTTATAACCTTTGGTTTCCTTTAAGTGGTTGAGTGTTCAGAATCAAACCCAGGACTTTGTGAATACTTGAGAGGTACGACCCGAACCTTTTCTTCCTTTTTTCCTTTTCATTTCTTTTCCTTCTTTCTTTTCTATTGTTTCGTTTCTAAATTTCCGAGTCAGGATCGTTCCTGGTTCTCTGCTCATACATTCCATCCTTCCGACTCAGTCACCCTTGTGTTTCGGTACAGGCTGTGTCCCCAAGCATTGCAGACCTTCTTCCAAACAATGATGGGATCAGAAGGTGGAGATGTGCAGGCATCATATATGAGAATTTTTTTCTCCAAGAAAACCTGCAAGCGTTTATGATGTCTGAGTGACCTCGCAGGGGCCTGGATTCAGTCCTCAGCATCTAGATGGTAGCCGCTCTATGTGGCTACCTTTGCAGAAGTTCCAACATCCACATTGGTGACCCCTGCAGAGACCAGCTCCTGTAAGTTAAAAAGCTGACATTGACCCGTAATGGTGGAGGGCTCCTTGATCTTGCCCCGGGGAAAAAAGCAAAGAGTAGAGTCAGCCACAAGATCTTGTAAGCAGAAAGAACCAGGGAAAGGACCGGAAGGGGTTCCTGGAATTTTAGAGAGAGGACCCTGGGGCTCAGCAGGAGGATCAGGACGCACGGGTGAGGGTGCGCCTGAGCATAGTCAGAAGAAGGGAGGTTCTCATGGCGGCGAGAAGAGGCTCACCACGTGTCCGGAAGGGTCCTTGAATGAATTCTCTGAACCCTTCTGCCCCAGCCATGAGCAGTTACTGCTCATGGCTGGGGCAGAAGGGTTCAGAGGGCAACCATGAAGGCAACTCCCTGGAAGCTGCCTGCCTCCGCAGTGGCAGTCTGCTGCCACACGGTGGCGCACGTGTCCCACTTGATAGTAACTGCATCTGTCTCAAGCTGGTCTGGAGGCTGAACCCTAGCTTCACAGGGGACTGGAGATGTTTTTGAAGCCATTCACATGATTGTGTCTCATGGACACACAGTCGGTTTGCCCGAAATAGTGTATTCCATGGTGGGAACAACGCATGGCGCTTCTCGAGTTACAGGACAAAGTTCAGAAATGAACACCACATCCTGAGGGGATCAGCGTTGGGTTCGAAAGAACATTGACACCTGTTCATGGCAAAAGGGGTCATAAAGAGAAATGACCAAAGTGGCTGTTTACATGTCCGAAATGCCCCTACAATATTTGATTCAGGACCCCCAGTATAGCAAGTCTCCACAATCACTAAGGGCTGATCATGATCTGCTATGGAGCATGATTCACTCAGGTGTGACTTATTTCTACACAGTGGTTCTCAACCTTCCTAAGACCGCCACACTTGAATACACTTTCTCGTGTTGTGGGGACCCCGATAATGAAGTTCTTCTGTTGCTAATTAGCAACTTTTGTTTTGCGAAGCAACTTGTATGAATCTTAATGCAAATGTCTGACACGCAGCAGTTCTTAATCGAATCCTGGGACAATGTTCTTCACGCTCCACATTGGTTGTGCCCGCTGCATGAGAATTGCTGCCTCATATGCACAGGCCCTGTTAGAACCTTCTGTTTCTCTTAAGTGTTTGGGTGCTCAGGATCAAACCCAGGACTTTGTGAATCCTGGAGAGGTACGATCCAAACATTTCCTTTGCTTTCCTTTCGTTTCCTTTCCTTGTCTTTTCTATTCATTCCCTTTCAGTTTTTTGAGATAGGATCTATCTGAGCTCCCCTCACAGACAACCCATGCTTCTGCTTCAAGCACTGTTGCAGCTCGGTGACAGGCCCATGTCCACAAGCGTGGCAGAACGTTTCTACCAGCAATGAAGAAATCAGATGATGGAGATGTGCTGGCATCCAAAGGGAGAGTTGTTTTCTACAAAATCACCTCCAGAGCATTTATGATGCCTGCTTGCCCTAGCAGGGGCCTGGATTCAGTACTCAGTGTCTACATGCTAGCTCCTACATGTGGCTACCGTTCCAGTGGTTCGAACATCCAGTCTGCTGACCCTTGAAAGAAGCAGCTGGTGTAAGTGAAAAAGCTGACATTGACCCATAATGGAGGAGGGCTCCTTGATCTTGCCTACTGCAAAGATGCAAAGGGGAGCATCAGCCACAAGTTCCTGTGAGCAGAAAGAACCCGGGACAAAACAGGAAGGGGTTCGTGGAATTTAAGAACAGGGACCCAGTGGCTCAGCAGAAGGATCAGGAGTCACGGGTGGGAGTGCAAATGAGCAGGGTCTGAAGAAGGGAGGTTTTCAGGGCAGCGAGAAGAGGCTATCCATGTGTCCCGAAGGGTCCTGAACCCTTCTGCAAGGAGCTTGCCTCCGCAGAGGGTTCAGAGTCCAGGCGTGAAGGAGCCTCCGTGGAAGTTGCCTGCCTCCGCAGAGTTAGCCAGGAGCCAAATGTTGGCACTTGAGCCCCAGTTGAAAGTTACTGCCTTGGTCTCAAGCCGGTCTGGAAGCTTAACCCTCGCGTCACAGGGGACTGGAGATGTTTTGGAAGGCATTTGCATGCCTGTGTCTCAGGGAAACACGGTCGGTGTGCCCGAAATAGTGGATTCCGTGATTGGAACAGTGCATGGCGTTTCTCGATTTACAGGACAAAGTCAGAAATGAACACCACATCCTGAGGGGATCGTCGTGGGCTTGGAAAGATCATTGACATCTGTTCTTGGCAAAAGGGGTCATAAAATAAAATGGCCAAAGCGGCTGTTTACAAGTCCGAAGTGACCCTACAATATTTGATTCAGGACCCACAAAATACCGACTCTCCACAATCACTACGGTCTGATCACGATCTGCTGTCGAGCATGATTCAGTCAGCTGTGACTTGTTTCTACACAGTGGTTGTCAAACTTCCTGCGACTGCCACACTTGAAGACAATTCCTCGTGTTGTGAGAACCCCAACAATGAAATTATTCTGTTGCTAACTTGTAAGTGTTGTTTTGCAAAGCTACTTCTATCAAACGTATTGCAAATGTCTGACATGCAGCAGTTCTTAATCGAAACCTGGGACACAGTCGCCCAAGCCCCAACTGGCTTGAGCCCCTCAGCATGAGAATTGCTGGCCTATATGCACAGGCCCTTTTATAACCTTTGGTTTCCTTTAAGTGGTTGAGTGTTCAGAATCAAACCCAGGACTTTGTGAATACTTGAGAGGTACGACCCGAACCTTTTCTTCCTTTTTTCCTTTTCATTTCTTTTCCTTCTTTCTTTTCTATTGTTTCGTTTCTAAATTTCCGAGTCAGGATCGTTCCTGGTTCTCTGCTCATACATTCCATCCTTCCGACTCAGTCACCCTTGTGTTTCGGTACAGGCTGTGTCCCCAAGCATTGCAGACCTTCTTCCAAACAATGATGGGATCAGAAGGTGGAGATGTGCAGGCATCATATATGAGAATTTTTTTCTCCAAGAAAACCTGCAAGCGTTTATGATGTCTGAGTGACCTCGCAGGGGCCTGGATTCAGTCCTCAGCATCTAGATGGTAGCCGCTCTATGTGGCTACCTTTGCAGAAGTTCCAACATCCACATTGGTGACCCCTGCAGAGACCAGCTCCTGTAAGTTAAAAAGCTGACATTGACCCGTAATGGTGGAGGGCTCCTTGATCTTGCCCCGGGGAAAAAAGCAAAGAGTAGAGTCAGCCACAAGATCTTGTAAGCAGAAAGAACCAGGGAAAGGACCGGAAGGGGTTCCTGGAATTTTAGAGAGAGGACCCTGGGGCTCAGCAGGAGGATCAGGACGCACGGGTGAGGGTGCGCCTGAGCATAGTCAGAAGAAGGGAGGTTCTCATGGCGGCGAGAAGAGGCTCACCACGTGTCCGGAAGGGTCCTTGAATGAATTCTCTGAACCCTTCTGCCCCAGCCATGAGCAGTTACTGCTCATGGCTGGGGCAGAAGGGTTCAGAGGGCAACCATGAAGGCAACTCCCTGGAAGCTGCCTGCCTCCGCAGTGGCAGTCTGCTGCCACACGGTGGCGCACGTGTCCCACTTGATAGTAACTGCATCTGTCTCAAGCTGGTCTGGAGGCTGAACCCTAGCTTCACAGGGGACTGGAGATGTTTTTGAAGCCATTCACATGATTGTGTCTCATGGACACACAGTCGGTTTGCCCGAAATAGTGTATTCCATGGTGGGAACAACGCATGGCGCTTCTCGAGTTACAGGACAAAGTTCAGAAATGAACACCACATCCTGAGGGGATCAGCGTTGGGTTCGAAAGAACATTGACACCTGTTCATGGCAAAAGGGGTCATAAAGAGAAATGACCAAAGTGGCTGTTTACATGTCCGAAATGCCCCTACAATATTTGATTCAGCACCCCCAGTATAGCAAGTCTCCACAATCACTAAGGGCTGATCATGATCTGCTATGGAGCATGATTCACTCAGGTGTGACTTATTTCTACACAGTGGTTCTCAACCTTCCTAAGACCGCCACACTTGAATACACTTTCTCGTGTTGTGGGGACCCCGATAATGAAGTTCTTCTGTTGCTAATTAGCAACTTTTGTTTTGCGAAGCAACTTGTATGAATCTTAATGCAAATGTCTGACACGCAGCAGTTCTTAATCGAATCCTGGGACAATGTTCTTCACGCTCCACATTGGTTGTGCCCGCTGCATGAGAATTGCTGCCTCATATGCACAGGCCCTGTTAGAACCTTCTGTTTCTCTTAAGTGTTTGGGTGCTCAGGATCAAACCCAGGACTTTGTGAATCCTGGAGAGGTACGATCCAAACATTTCCTTTGCTTTCCTTTCGTTTCCTTTCCTTGTCTTTTCTATTCATTCCCTTTCAGTTTTTTGAGATAGGATCTATCTGAGCTCCCCTCACAGACAACCCATGCTTCTGCTTCAAGCACTGTTGCAGCTCGGTGACAGGCCCATGTCCACAAGCGTGGCAGAACGTTTCTACCAGCAATGAAGAAATCAGATGATGGAGATGTGCTGGCATCCAAAGGGAGAGTTGTTTTCTACAAAATCACCTCCAGAGCATTTATGATGCCTGCTTGCCCTAGCAGGGGCCTGGATTCAGTACTCAGTGTCTACATGCTAGCTCCTACATGTGGCTACCGTTCCAGTGGTTCGAACATCCAGTCTGCTGACCCTTGAAAGAAGCAGCTGGTGTAAGTGAAAAAGCTGACATTGACCCATAATGGAGGAGGGCTCCTTGATCTTGCCTACTGCAAAGATGCAAAGGGGAGCATCAGCCACAAGTTCCTGTGAGCAGAAAGAACCCGGGACAAAACAGGAAGGGGTTCGTGGAATTTAAGAACAGGGACCCAGTGGCTCAGCAGAAGGATCAGCTTGTTTGCTCATTGCTGGGGCAGAAGGGTTCAGAGTCCAGGCGTGAAGGAGCCTCCGTGGAAGTTGCCTGCCTCCGCAGAGTTAGCCAGGAGCCAAATGTTGGCACTTGAGCCCCAGTTGAAAGTTACTGCCTTGGTCTCAAGCCGGTCTGGAAGCTTAACCCTCGCGTCACAGGGGACTGGAGATGTTTTGGAAGGCATTTGCATGCCTGTGTCTCAGGGAAACACGGTCGGTGTGCCCGAAATAGTGGATTCCGTGATTGGAACAGTGCATGGCGTTTCTCGATTTACAGGACAAAGTCAGAAATGAACACCACATCCTGAGGGGATCGTCGTGGGCTTGGAAAGATCATTGACATCTGTTCTTGGCAAAAGGGGTCATAAAATAAAATGGCCAAAGCGGCTGTTTACAAGTCCGAAGTGACCCTACAATATTTGATTCAGGACCCACAAAATACCGACTCTCCACAATCACTACGGTCTGATCACGATCTGCTGTCGAGCATGATTCAGTCAGCTGTGACTTGTTTCTACACAGTGGTTGTCAAACTTCCTGCGACTGCCACACTTGAAGACAATTCCTCGTGTTGTGAGAACCCCAACAATGAAATTATTCTGTTGCTAACTTGTAAGTGTTGTTTTGCAAAGCTACTTCTATCAAACGTATTGCAAATGTCTGACATGCAGCAGTTCTTAATCGAAACCTGGGACACAGTCGCCAAGCCCCAACTGGCTTGAGCCCCTCAGCATGAGAATTGCTGGCCTATATGCACAGGCCCTTTTATAACCTTTGGTTTCCTTTAAGTGGTTGAGTGTTCAGAATCAAACCCAGGACTTTGTGAATACTTGAGAGGTACGACCCGAACCTTTTCTTCCTTTTTTCCTTTTCATTTCTTTTCCTTCTTTCTTTTCTATTGTTTCGTTTCTAAATTTCCGAGTCAGGATCGTTCCTGGTTCTCTGCTCATACATTCCATCCTTCCGACTCAGTCACCCTTGTGTTTCGGTACAGGCTGTGTCCCCAAGCATTGCAGACCTTCTTCCAAACAATGATGGGATCAGAAGGTGGAGATGTGCAGGCATCATATATGAGAATTTTTTTCTCCAAGAAAACCTGCAAGCGTTTATGATGTCTGAGTGACCTCGCAGGGGCCTGGATTCAGTCCTCAGCATCTAGATGGTAGCCGCTCTATGTGGCTACCTTTGCAGAAGTTCCAACATCCACATTGGTGACCCCTGCAGAGACCAGCTCCTGTAAGTTAAAAAGCTGACATTGACCCGTAATGGTGGAGGGCTCCTTGATCTTGCCCCGGGGAAAAAAGCAAAGAGTAGAGTCAGCCACAAGATCTTGTAAGCAGAAAGAACCAGGGAAAGGACCGGAAGGGGTTCCTGGAATTTTAGAGAGAGGACCCTGGGGCTCAGCAGGAGGATCAGGACGCACGGGTGAGGGTGCGCCTGAGCATAGTCAGAAGAAGGGAGGTTCTCATGGCGGCGAGAAGAGGCTCACCACGTGTCCGGAAGGGTCCTTGAATGAATTCTCTGAACCCTTCTGCCCCAGCCATGAGCAGTTACTGCTCATGGCTGGGGCAGAAGGGTTCAGAGGGCAACCATGAAGGCAACTCCCTGGAAGCTGCCTGCCTCCGCAGTGGCAGTCTGCTGCCACACGGTGGCGCACGTGTCCCACTTGATAGTAACTGCATCTGTCTCAAGCTGGTCTGGAGGCTGAACCCTAGCTTCACAGGGGACTGGAGATGTTTTTGAAGCCATTCACATGATTGTGTCTCATGGACACACAGTCGGTTTGCCCGAAATAGTGTATTCCATGGTGGGAACAACGCATGGCGCTTCTCGAGTTACAGGACAAAGTTCAGAAATGAACACCACATCCTGAGGGGATCAGCGTTGGGTTCGAAAGAACATTGACACCTGTTCATGGCAAAAGGGGTCATAAAGAGAAATGACCAAAGTGGCTGTTTACATGTCCGAAATGCCCCTACAATATTTGATTCAGCACCCCCAGTATAGCAAGTCTCCACAATCACTAAGGGCTGATCATGATCTGCTATGGAGCATGATTCACTCAGGTGTGACTTATTTCTACACAGTGGTTCTCAACCTTCCTAAGACCGCCACACTTGAATACACTTTCTCGTGTTGTGGGGACCCCGATAATGAAGTTCTTCTGTTGCTAATTAGCAACTTTTGTTTTGCGAAGCAACTTGTATGAATCTTAATGCAAATGTCTGACACGCAGCAGTTCTTAATCGAATCCTGGGACAATGTTCTTCACGCTCCACATTGGTTGTGCCCGCTGCATGAGAATTGCTGCCTCATATGCACAGGCCCTGTTAGAACCTTCTGTTTCTCTTAAGTGTTTGGGTGCTCAGGATCAAACCCAGGACTTTGTGAATCCTGGAGAGGTACGATCCAAACATTTCCTTTGCTTTCCTTTCGTTTCCTTTCCTTGTCTTTTCTATTCATTCCCTTTCAGTTTTTTGAGATAGGATCTATCTGAGCTCCCCTCACAGACAACCCATGCTTCTGCTTCAAGCACTGTTGCAGCTCGGTGACAGGCCCATGTCCACAAGCGTGGCAGAACGTTTCTACCAGCAATGAAGAAATCAGATGATGGAGATGTGCTGGCATCCAAAGGGAGAGTTGTTTTCTACAAAATCACCTCCAGAGCATTTATGATGCCTGCTTGCCCTAGCAGGGGCCTGGATTCAGTACTCAGTGTCTACATGCTAGCTCCTACATGTGGCTACCGTTCCAGTGGTTCGAACATCCAGTCTGCTGACCCTTGAAAGAAGCAGCTGGTGTAAGTGAAAAAGCTGACATTGACCCATAATGGAGGAGGGCTCCTTGATCTTGCCTACTGCAAAGATGCAAAGGGGAGCATCAGCCACAAGTTCCTGTGAGCAGAAAGAACCCGGGACAAAACAGGAAGGGGTTCGTGGAATTTAAGAACAGGGACCCAGTGGCTCAGCAGAAGGATCAGCTTGTTTGCTCATTGCTGGGGCAGAAGGGTTCAGAGTCCAGGCGTGAAGGAGCCTCCGTGGAAGTTGCCTGCCTCCGCAGAGTTAGCCAGGAGCCAAATGTTGGCACTTGAGCCCCAGTTGAAAGTTACTGCCTTGGTCTCAAGCCGGTCTGGAAGCTTAACCCTCGCGTCACAGGGGACTGGAGATGTTTTGGAAGGCATTTGCATGCCTGTGTCTCAGGGAAACACGGTCGGTGTGCCCGAAATAGTGGATTCCGTGATTGGAACAGTGCATGGCGTTTCTCGATTTACAGGACAAAGTCAGAAATGAACACCACATCCTGAGGGGATCGTCGTGGGCTTGGAAAGATCATTGACATCTGTTCTTGGCAAAAGGGGTCATAAAATAAAATGGCCAAAGCGGCTGTTTACAAGTCCGAAGTGACCCTACAATATTTGATTCAGGACCCACAAAATACCGACTCTCCACAATCACTACGGTCTGATCACGATCTGCTGTCGAGCATGATTCAGTCAGCTGTGACTTGTTTCTACACAGTGGTTGTCAAACTTCCTGCGACTGCCACACTTGAAGACAATTCCTCGTGTTGTGAGAACCCCAACAATGAAATTATTCTGTTGCTAACTTGTAAGTGTTGTTTTGCAAAGCTACTTCTATCAAACGTATTGCAAATGTCTGACATGCAGCAGTTCTTAATCGAAACCTGGGACACAGTCGCTCAAGCCCCAACTGGCTTGAGCCCCTCAGCATGAGAATTGCTGGCCTATATGCACAGGCCCTTTTATAACCTTTGGTTTCCTTTAAGTGGTTGAGTGTTCAGAATCAAACCCAGGACTTTGTGAATACTTGAGAGGTACGACCCGAACCTTTTCTTCCTTTTTTCCTTTTCATTTCTTTTCCTTCTTTCTTTTCTATTGTTTCGTTTCTAAATTTCCGAGTCAGGATCGTTCCTGGTTCTCTGCTCATACATTCCATCCTTCCGACTCAGTCACCCTTGTGTTTCGGTACAGGCTGTGTCCCCAAGCATTGCAGACCTTCTTCCAAACAATGATGGGATCAGAAGGTGGAGATGTGCAGGCATCATATATGAGAATTTTTTTCTCCAAGAAAACCTGCAAGCGTTTATGATGTCTGAGTGACCTCGCAGGGGCCTGGATTCAGTCCTCAGCATCTAGATGGTAGCCGCTCTATGTGGCTACCTTTGCAGAAGTTCCAACATCCACATTGGTGACCCCTGCAGAGACCAGCTCCTGTAAGTTAAAAAGCTGACATTGACCCGTAATGGTGGAGGGCTCCTTGATCTTGCCCCGGGGAAAAAAGCAAAGAGTAGAGTCAGCCACAAGATCTTGTAAGCAGAAAGAACCAGGGAAAGGACCGGAAGGGGTTCCTGGAATTTTAGAGAGAGGACCCTGGGGCTCAGCAGGAGGATCAGGACGCACGGGTGAGGGTGCGCCTGAGCATAGTCAGAAGAAGGGAGGTTCTCATGGCGGCGAGAAGAGGCTCACCACGTGTCCGGAAGGGTCCTTGAATGAATTCTCTGAACCCTTCTGCCCCAGCCATGAGCAGTTACTGCTCATGGCTGGGGCAGAAGGGTTCAGAGGGCAACCATGAAGGCAACTCCCTGGAAGCTGCCTGCCTCCGCAGTGGCAGTCTGCTGCCACACGGTGGCGCACGTGTCCCACTTGATAGTAACTGCATCTGTCTCAAGCTGGTCTGGAGGCTGAACCCTAGCTTCACAGGGGACTGGAGATGTTTTTGAAGCCATTCACATGATTGTGTCTCATGGACACACAGTCGGTTTGCCCGAAATAGTGTATTCCATGGTGGGAACAACGCATGGCGCTTCTCGAGTTACAGGACAAAGTTCAGAAATGAACACCACATCCTGAGGGGATCAGCGTTGGGTTCGAAAGAACATTGACACCTGTTCATGGCAAAAGGGGTCATAAAGAGAAATGACCAAAGTGGCTGTTTACATGTCCGAAATGCCCCTACAATATTTGATTCAGCACCCCCAGTATAGCAAGTCTCCACAATCACTAAGGGCTGATCATGATCTGCTATGGAGCATGATTCACTCAGGTGTGACTTATTTCTACACAGTGGTTCTCAACCTTCCTAAGACCGCCACACTTGAATACACTTTCTCGTGTTGTGGGGACCCCGATAATGAAGTTCTTCTGTTGCTAATTAGCAACTTTTGTTTTGCGAAGCAACTTGTATGAATCTTAATGCAAATGTCTGACACGCAGCAGTTCTTAATCGAATCCTGGGACAATGTTCTTCACGCTCCACATTGGTTGTGCCCGCTGCATGAGAATTGCTGCCTCATATGCACAGGCCCTGTTAGAACCTTCTGTTTCTCTTAAGTGTTTGGGTGCTCAGGATCAAACCCAGGACTTTGTGAATCCTGGAGAGGTACGATCCAAACATTTCCTTTGCTTTCCTTTCGTTTCCTTTCCTTGTCTTTTCTATTCATTCCCTTTCAGTTTTTTGAGATAGGATCTATCTGAGCTCCCCTCACAGACAACCCATGCTTCTGCTTCAAGCACTGTTGCAGCTCGGTGACAGGCCCATGTCCACAAGCGTGGCAGAACGTTTCTACCAGCAATGAAGAAATCAGATGATGGAGATGTGCTGGCATCCAAAGGGAGAGTTGTTTTCTACAAAATCACCTCCAGAGCATTTATGATGCCTGCTTGCCCTAGCAGGGGCCTGGATTCAGTACTCAGTGTCTACATGCTAGCTCCTACATGTGGCTACCGTTCCAGTGGTTCGAACATCCAGTCTGCTGACCCTTGAAAGAAGCAGCTGGTGTAAGTGAAAAAGCTGACATTGACCCATAATGGAGGAGGGCTCCTTGATCTTGCCTACTGCAAAGATGCAAAGGGGAGCATCAGCCACAAGTTCCTGTGAGCAGAAAGAACCCGGGACAAAACAGGAAGGGGTTCGTGGAATTTAAGAACAGGGACCCAGTGGCTCAGCAGAAGGATCAGGAGTCACGGGTGGGAGTGCAAATGAGCAGGGTCTGAAGAAGGGAGGTTTTCAGGGCAGCGAGAAGAGGCTATCCATGTGTCCCGAAGGGTCCCTGAATGGATTCTCTGAACCCTTCTGCCCCAGCAATGAGCTTGTTTGCTCATTGCTGGGGCAGAAGGGTTCAGAGTCCAGGCGTGAAGGAGCCTCCGTGGAAGTTGCCTGCCTCCGCAGAGTTAGCCAGGAGCCAAATGTTGGCACTTGAGCCCCAGTTGAAAGTTACTGCCTTGGTCTCAAGCCGGTCTGGAAGCTTAACCCTCGCGTCACAGGGGACTGGAGATGTTTTGGAAGGCATTTGCATGCCTGTGTCTCAGGGAAACACGGTCGGTGTGCCCGAAATAGTGGATTCCGTGATTGGAACAGTGCATGGCGTTTCTCGATTTACAGGACAAAGTCAGAAATGAACACCACATCCTGAGGGGATCGTCGTGGGCTTGGAAAGATCATTGACATCTGTTCTTGGCAAAAGGGGTCATAAAATAAAATGGCCAAAGCGGCTGTTTACAAGTCCGAAGTGACCCTACAATATTTGATTCAGGACCCACAAAATACCGACTCTCCACAATCACTACGGTCTGATCACGATCTGCTGTCGAGCATGATTCAGTCAGCTGTGACTTGTTTCTACACAGTGGTTGTCAAACTTCCTGCGACTGCCACACTTGAAGACAATTCCTCGTGTTGTGAGAACCCCAACAATGAAATTATTCTGTTGCTAACTTGTAAGTGTTGTTTTGCAAAGCTACTTCTATCAAACGTATTGCAAATGTCTGACATGCAGCAGTTCTTAATCGAAACCTGGGACACAGTCGCCCAAGCCCCAACTGGCTTGAGCCCCTCAGCATGAGAATTGCTGGCCTATATGCACAGGCCCTTTTATAACCTTTGGTTTCCTTTAAGTGGTTGAGTGTTCAGAATCAAACCCAGGACTTTGTGAATACTTGAGAGGTACGACCCGAACCTTTTCTTCCTTTTTTCCTTTTCATTTCTTTTCCTTCTTTCTTTTCTATTGTTTCGTTTCTAAATTTCCGAGTCAGGATCGTTCCTGGTTCTCTGCTCATACATTCCATCCTTCCGACTCAGTCACCCTTGTGTTTCGGTACAGGCTGTGTCCCCAAGCATTGCAGACC
Organism: Cricetomys ansorgei; assembly: GCA_026225945.1. Classification (NCBI taxonomy): domain Eukaryota; kingdom Metazoa; phylum Chordata; class Mammalia; order Rodentia; family Nesomyidae; genus Cricetomys; species Cricetomys ansorgei. Next base: position 80,079 of record JAMJFZ010001563.1, read on the forward strand.
TTCTTCCAAACAATGATGGGATCAGAAGGTGGAGATGTGCAGGCATCATATATGAGAATTTTTTTCTCCAAGAAAACCTGCAAGCGTTTATGATGTCTGAGTGACCTCGCAGGGGCCTGGATTCAGTCCTCAGCATCTAGATGGTAGCCGCTCTATGTGGCTACCTTTGCAGAAGTTCCAACATCCACATTGGTGACCCCTGCAGAGACCAGCTCCTGTAAGTTAAAAAGCTGACATTGACCCGTAATGGTGGAGGGCTCCTTGATCTTGCCCCGGGGAAAAAAGCAAAGAGTAGAGTCAGCCACAAGATCTTGTAAGCAGAAAGAACCAGGGAAAGGACCGGAAGGGGTTCCTGGAATTTTAGAGAGAGGACCCTGGGGCTCAGCAGGAGGATCAGGACGCACGGGTGAGGGTGCGCCTGAGCATAGTCAGAAGAAGGGAGGTTCTCATGGCGGCGAGAAGAGGCTCACCACGTGTCCGGAAGGGTCCTTGAATGAATTCTCTGAACCCTTCTGCCCCAGCCATGAGCAGTTACTGCTCATGGCTGGGGCAGAAGGGTTCAGAGGGCAACCATGAAGGCAACTCCCTGGAAGCTGCCTGCCTCCGCAGTGGCAGTCTGCTGCCACACGGTGGCGCACGTGTCCCACTTGATAGTAACTGCATCTGTCTCAAGCTGGTCTGGAGGCTGAACCCTAGCTTCACAGGGGACTGGAGATGTTTTTGAAGCCATTCACATGATTGTGTCTCATGGACACACAGTCGGTTTGCCCGAAATAGTGTATTCCATGGTGGGAACAACGCATGGCGCTTCTCGAGTTACAGGACAAAGTTCAGAAATGAACACCACATCCTGAGGGGATCAGCGTTGGGTTCGAAAGAACATTGACACCTGTTCATGGCAAAAGGGGTCATAAAGAGAAATGACCAAAGTGGCTGTTTACATGTCCGAAATGCCCCTACAATATTTGATTCAGACCCCCAGTATAGCAAGTCTCCACAATCACTAAGGGCTGATCATGATCTGCTATGGAGCATGATTCACTCAGGTGTGACTTATTTCTACACAGTGGTTCTCAACCTTCCTAAGACCGCCACACTTGAATACACTTTCTCGTGTTGTGGGGACCCCGATAATGAAGTTCTTCTGTTGCTAATTAGCAACTTTTGTTTTGCGAAGCAACTTGTATGAATCTTAATGCAAATGTCTGACACGCAGCAGTTCTTAATCGAATCCTGGGACAATGTTCTTCACGCTCCACATTGGTTGTGCCCGCTGCATGAGAATTGCTGCCTCATATGCACAGGCCCTGTTAGAACCTTCTGTTTCTCTTAAGTGTTTGGGTGCTCAGGATCAAACCCAGGACTTTGTGAATCCTGGAGAGGTACGATCCAAACATTTCCTTTGCTTTCCTTTCGTTTCCTTTCCTTGTCTTTTCTATTCATTCCCTTTCAGTTTTTTGAGATAGGATCTATCTGAGCTCCCCTCACAGACAACCCATGCTTCTGCTTCAAGCACTGTTGCAGCTCGGTGACAGGCCCATGTCCACAAGCGTGGCAGAACGTTTCTACCAGCAATGAAGAAATCAGATGATGGAGATGTGCTGGCATCCAAAGGGAGAGTTGTTTTCTACAAAATCACCTCCAGAGCATTTATGATGCCTGCTTGCCCTAGCAGGGGCCTGGATTCAGTACTCAGTGTCTACATGCTAGCTCCTACATGTGGCTACCGTTCCAGTGGTTCGAACATCCAGTCTGCTGACCCTTGAAAGAAGCAGCTGGTGTAAGTGAAAAAGCTGACATTGACCCATAATGGAGGAGGGCTCCTTGATCTTGCCTACTGCAAAGATGCAAAGGGGAGCATCAGCCACAAGTTCCTGTGAGCAGAAAGAACCCGGGACAAAACAGGAAGGGGTTCGTGGAATTTAAGAACAGGGACCCAGTGGCTCAGCAGAAGGATCAGGAGTCACGGGTGGGAGTGCAAATGAGCAGGGTCTGAAGAAGGGAGGTTTTCAGGGCAGCGAGAAGAGGCTATCCATGTGTCCCGAAGGGTCCCTGAATGGATTCTCTGAACCCTTCTGCCCCAGCAATGAGCTTGTTTGCTCATTGCTGGGGCAGAAGGGTTCAGAGTCCAGGCGTGAAGGAGCCTCCGTGGAAGTTGCCTGCCTCCGCAGAGTTAGCCAGGAGCCAAATGTTGGCACTTGAGCCCCAGTTGAAAGTTACTGCCTTGGTCTCAAGCCGGTCTGGAAGCTTAACCCTCGCGTCACAGGGGACTGGAGATGTTTTGGAAGGCATTTGCATGCCTGTGTCTCAGGGAAACACGGTCGGTGTGCCCGAAATAGTGGATTCCGTGATTGGAACAGTGCATGGCGTTTCTCGATTTACAGGACAAAGTCAGAAATGAACACCACATCCTGAGGGGATCGTCGTGGGCTTGGAAAGATCATTGACATCTGTTCTTGGCAAAAGGGGTCATAAAATAAAATGGCCAAAGCGGCTGTTTACAAGTCCGAAGTGACCCTACAATATTTGATTCAGGACCCACAAAATACCGACTCTCCACAATCACTACGGTCTGATCACGATCTGCTGTCGAGCATGATTCAGTCAGCTGTGACTTGTTTCTACACAGTGGTTGTCAAACTTCCTGCGACTGCCACACTTGAAGACAATTCCTCGTGTTGTGAGAACCCCAACAATGAAATTATTCTGTTGCTAACTTGTAAGTGTTGTTTTGCAAAGCTACTTCTATCAAACGTATTGCAAATGTCTGACATGCAGCAGTTCTTAATCGAAACCTGGGACACAGTCGCTCAAGCCCCAACTGGCTTGAGCCCCTCAGCATGAGAATTGCTGGCCTATATGCACAGGCCCTTTTATAACCTTTGGTTTCCTTTAAGTGGTTGAGTGTTCAGAATCAAACCCAGGACTTTGTGAATACTTGAGAGGTACGACCCGAACCTTTTCTTCCTTTTTTCCTTTTCATTTCTTTTCCTTCTTTCTTTTCTATTGTTTCGTTTCTAAATTTCCGAGTCAGGATCGTTCCTGGTTCTCTGCTCATACATTCCATCCTTCCGACTCAGTCACCCTTGTGTTTCGGTACAGGCTGTGTCCCCAAGCATTGCAGACCTTCTTCCAAACAATGATGGGATCAGAAGGTGGAGATGTGCAGGCATCATATATGAGAATTTTTTTCTCCAAGAAAACCTGCAAGCGTTTATGATGTCTGAGTGACCTCGCAGGGGCCTGGATTCAGTCCTCAGCATCTAGATGGTAGCCGCTCTATGTGGCTACCTTTGCAGAAGTTCCAACATCCACATTGGTGACCCCTGCAGAGACCAGCTCCTGTAAGTTAAAAAGCTGACATTGACCCGTAATGGTGGAGGGCTCCTTGATCTTGCCCCGGGGAAAAAAGCAAAGAGTAGAGTCAGCCACAAGATCTTGTAAGCAGAAAGAACCAGGGAAAGGACCGGAAGGGGTTCCTGGAATTTTAGAGAGAGGACCCTGGGGCTCAGCAGGAGGATCAGGACGCACGGGTGAGGGTGCGCCTGAGCATAGTCAGAAGAAGGGAGGTTCTCATGGCGGCGAGAAGAGGCTCACCACGTGTCCGGAAGGGTCCTTGAATGAATTCTCTGAACCCTTCTGCCCCAGCCATGAGCAGTTACTGCTCATGGCTGGGGCAGAAGGGTTCAGAGGGCAACCATGAAGGCAACTCCCTGGAAGCTGCCTGCCTCCGCAGTGGCAGTCTGCTGCCACACGGTGGCGCACGTGTCCCACTTGATAGTAACTGCATCTGTCTCAAGCTGGTCTGGAGGCTGAACCCTAGCTTCACAGGGGACTGGAGATGTTTTTGAAGCCATTCACATGATTGTGTCTCATGGACACACAGTCGGTTTGCCCGAAATAGTGTATTCCATGGTGGGAACAACGCATGGCGCTTCTCGAGTTACAGGACAAAGTTCAGAAATGAACACCACATCCTGAGGGGATCAGCGTTGGGTTCGAAAGAACATTGACACCTGTTCATGGCAAAAGGGGTCATAAAGAGAAATGACCAAAGTGGCTGTTTACATGTCCGAAATGCCCCTACAATATTTGATTCAGCACCCCCAGTATAGCAAGTCTCCACAATCACTAAGGGCTGATCATGATCTGCTATGGAGCATGATTCACTCAGGTGTGACTTATTTCTACACAGTGGTTCTCAACCTTCCTAAGACCGCCACACTTGAATACACTTTCTCGTGTTGTGGGGACCCCGATAATGAAGTTCTTCTGTTGCTAATTAGCAACTTTTGTTTTGCGAAGCAACTTGTATGAATCTTAATGCAAATGTCTGACACGCAGCAGTTCTTAATCGAATCCTGGGACAATGTTCTTCACGCTCCACATTGGTTGTGCCCGCTGCATGAGAATTGCTGCCTCATATGCACAGGCCCTGTTAGAACCTTCTGTTTCTCTTAAGTGTTTGGGTGCTCAGGATCAAACCCAGGACTTTGTGAATCCTGGAGAGGTACGATCCAAACATTTCCTTTGCTTTCCTTTCGTTTCCTTTCCTTGTCTTTTCTATTCATTCCCTTTCAGTTTTTTGAGATAGGATCTATCTGAGCTCCCCTCACAGACAACCCATGCTTCTGCTTCAAGCACTGTTGCAGCTCGGTGACAGGCCCATGTCCACAAGCGTGGCAGAACGTTTCTACCAGCAATGAAGAAATCAGATGATGGAGATGTGCTGGCATCCAAAGGGAGAGTTGTTTTCTACAAAATCACCTCCAGAGCATTTATGATGCCTGCTTGCCCTAGCAGGGGCCTGGATTCAGTACTCAGTGTCTACATGCTAGCTCCTACATGTGGCTACCGTTCCAGTGGTTCGAACATCCAGTCTGCTGACCCTTGAAAGAAGCAGCTGGTGTAAGTGAAAAAGCTGACATTGACCCATAATGGAGGAGGGCTCCTTGATCTTGCCTACTGCAAAGATGCAAAGGGGAGCATCAGCCACAAGTTCCTGTGAGCAGAAAGAACCCGGGACAAAACAGGAAGGGGTTCGTGGAATTTAAGAACAGGGACCCAGTGGCTCAGCAGAAGGATCAGGAGTCACGGGTGGGAGTGCAAATGAGCAGGGTCTGAAGAAGGGAGGTTTTCAGGGCAGCGAGAAGAGGCTATCCATGTGTCCCGAAGGGTCCCTGAATGGATTCTCTGAACCCTTCTGCCCCAGCAATGAGCTTGTTTGCTCATTGCTGGGGCAGAAGGGTTCAGAGTCCAGGCGTGAAGGAGCCTCCGTGGAAGTTGCCTGCCTCCGCAGAGTTAGCCAGGAGCCAAATGTTGGCACTTGAGCCCCAGTTGAAAGTTACTGCCTTGGTCTCAAGCCGGTCTGGAAGCTTAACCCTCGCGTCACAGGGGACTGGAGATGTTTTGGAAGGCATTTGCATGCCTGTGTCTCAGGGAAACACGGTCGGTGTGCCCGAAATAGTGGATTCCGTGATTGGAACAGTGCATGGCGTTTCTCGATTTACAGGACAAAGTCAGAAATGAACACCACATCCTGAGGGGATCGTCGTGGGCTTGGAAAGATCATTGACATCTGTTCTTGGCAAAAGGGGTCATAAAATAAAATGGCCAAAGCGGCTGTTTACAAGTCCGAAGTGACCCTACAATATTTGATTCAGGACCCACAAAATACCGACTCTCCACAATCACTACGGTCTGATCACGATCTGCTGTCGAGCATGATTCAGTCAGCTGTGACTTGTTTCTACACAGTGGTTGTCAAACTTCCTGCGACTGCCACACTTGAAGACAATTCCTCGTGTTGTGAGAACCCCAACAATGAAATTATTCTGTTGCTAACTTGTAAGTGTTGTTTTGCAAAGCTACTTCTATCAAACGTATTGCAAATGTCTGACATGCAGCAGTTCTTAATCGAAACCTGGGACACAGTCGCTCAAGCCCCAACTGGCTTGAGCCCCTCAGCATGAGAATTGCTGGCCTATATGCACAGGCCCTTTTATAACCTTTGGTTTCCTTTAAGTGGTTGAGTGTTCAGAATCAAACCCAGGACTTTGTGAATACTTGAGAGGTACGACCCGAACCTTTTCTTCCTTTTTTCCTTTTCATTTCTTTTCCTTCTTTCTTTTCTATTGTTTCGTTTCTAAATTTCCGAGTCAGGATCGTTCCTGGTTCTCTGCTCATACATTCCATCCTTCCGACTCAGTCACCCTTGTGTTTCGGTACAGGCTGTGTCCCCAAGCATTGCAGACCTTCTTCCAAACAATGATGGGATCAGAAGGTGGAGATGTGCAGGCATCATATATGAGAATTTTTTTCTCCAAGAAAACCTGCAAGCGTTTATGATGTCTGAGTGACCTCGCAGGGGCCTGGATTCAGTCCTCAGCATCTAGATGGTAGCCGCTCTATGTGGCTACCTTTGCAGAAGTTCCAACATCCACATTGGTGACCCCTGCAGAGACCAGCTCCTGTAAGTTAAAAAGCTGACATTGACCCGTAATGGTGGAGGGCTCCTTGATCTTGCCCCGGGGAAAAAAGCAAAGAGTAGAGTCAGCCACAAGATCTTGTAAGCAGAAAGAACCAGGGAAAGGACCGGAAGGGGTTCCTGGAATTTTAGAGAGAGGACCCTGGGGCTCAGCAGGAGGATCAGGACGCACGGGTGAGGGTGCGCCTGAGCATAGTCAGAAGAAGGGAGGTTCTCATGGCGGCGAGAAGAGGCTCACCACGTGTCCGGAAGGGTCCTTGAATGAATTCTCTGAACCCTTCTGCCCCAGCCATGAGCAGTTACTGCTCATGGCTGGGGCAGAAGGGTTCAGAGGGCAACCATGAAGGCAACTCCCTGGAAGCTGCCTGCCTCCGCAGTGGCAGTCTGCTGCCACACGGTGGCGCACGTGTCCCACTTGATAGTAACTGCATCTGTCTCAAGCTGGTCTGGAGGCTGAACCCTAGCTTCACAGGGGACTGGAGATGTTTTTGAAGCCATTCACATGATTGTGTCTCATGGACACACAGTCGGTTTGCCCGAAATAGTGTATTCCATGGTGGGAACAACGCATGGCGCTTCTCGAGTTACAGGACAAAGTTCAGAAATGAACACCACATCCTGAGGGGATCAGCGTTGGGTTCGAAAGAACATTGACACCTGTTCATGGCAAAAGGGGTCATAAAGAGAAATGACCAAAGTGGCTGTTTACATGTCCGAAATGCCCCTACAATATTTGATTCAGCACCCCCAGTATAGCAAGTCTCCACAATCACTAAGGGCTGATCATGATCTGCTATGGAGCATGATTCACTCAGGTGTGACTTATTTCTACACAGTGGTTCTCAACCTTCCTAAGACCGCCACACTTGAATACACTTTCTCGTGTTGTGGGGACCCCGATAATGAAGTTCTTCTGTTGCTAATTAGCAACTTTTGTTTTGCGAAGCAACTTGTATGAATCTTAATGCAAATGTCTGACACGCAGCAGTTCTTAATCGAATCCTGGGACAATGTTCTTCACGCTCCACATTGGTTGTGCCCGCTGCATGAGAATTGCTGCCTCATATGCACAGGCCCTGTTAGAACCTTCTGTTTCTCTTAAGTGTTTGGGTGCTCAGGATCAAACCCAGGACTTTGTGAATCCTGGAGAGGTACGATCCAAACATTTCCTTTGCTTTCCTTTCGTTTCCTTTCCTTGTCTTTTCTATTCATTCCCTTTCAGTTTTTTGAGATAGGATCTATCTGAGCTCCCCTCACAGACAACCCATGCTTCTGCTTCAAGCACTGTTGCAGCTCGGTGACAGGCCCATGTCCACAAGCGTGGCAGAACGTTTCTACCAGCAATGAAGAAATCAGATGATGGAGATGTGCTGGCATCCAAAGGGAGAGTTGTTTTCTACAAAATCACCTCCAGAGCATTTATGATGCCTGCTTGCCCTAGCAGGGGCCTGGATTCAGTACTCAGTGTCTACATGCTAGCTCCTACATGTGGCTACCGTTCCAGTGGTTCGAACATCCAGTCTGCTGACCCTTGAAAGAAGCAGCTGGTGTAAGTGAAAAAGCTGACATTGACCCATAATGGAGGAGGGCTCCTTGATCTTGCCTACTGCAAAGATGCAAAGGGGAGCATCAGCCACAAGTTCCTGTGAGCAGAAAGAACCCGGGACAAAACAGGAAGGGGTTCGTGGAATTTAAGAACAGGGACCCAGTGGCTCAGCAGAAGGATCAGGAGTCACGGGTGGGAGTGCAAATGAGCAGGGTCTGAAGAAGGGAGGTTTTCAGGGCAGCGAGAAGAGGCTATCCATGTGTCCCGAAGGGTCCCTGAATGGATTCTCTGAACCCTTCTGCCCCAGCAATGAGCTTGTTTGCTCATTGCTGGGGCAGAAGGGTTCAGAGTCCAGGCGTGAAGGAGCCTCCGTGGAAGTTGCCTGCCTCCGCAGAGTTAGCCAGGAGCCAAATGTTGGCACTTGAGCCCCAGTTGAAAGTTACTGCCTTGGTCTCAAGCCGGTCTGGAAGCTTAACCCTCGCGTCACAGGGGACTGGAGATGTTTTGGAAGGCATTTGCATGCCTGTGTCTCAGGGAAACACGGTCGGTTGTGCCCGAAATAGTGGATTCCGTGATTGGAACAGTGCATGGCGTTTCTCGATTTACAGGACAAAGTCAGAAATGAACACCACATCCTGAGGGGATCGTCGTGGGCTTGGAAAGATCATTGACATCTGTTCTTGGCAAAAGGGGTCATAAAATAAAATGGCCAAAGCGGCTGTTTACAAGTCCGAAGTGACCCTACAATATTTGATTCAGGACCCACAAAATACCGACTCTCCACAATCACTACGGTCTGATCACGATCTGCTGTCGAGCATGATTCAGTCAGCTGTGACTTGTTTCTACACAGTGGTTGTCAAACTTCCTGCGACTGCCACACTTGAAGACAATTCCTCGTGTTGTGAGAACCCCAACAATGAAATTATTCTGTTGCTAACTTGTAAGTGTTGTTTTG
>JAMJFZ010001564.1:0-25000 GCA_026225945.1 Cricetomys ansorgei
ATATTGTTGCAGCCCTGGAAAGCTGGCTTTGGGGCAGGTCCCAGGAGAGCAGTGAAAGCTTCCTTGTGGGATTACAGGGCTCCTGTTTCCCATGGCATCAGCCTCTACTTCTGGGGAGCGGGGAGGGTGCAGTACTGAATCCACTCCAGTCCTTGGGCTCTGAAACTGGTTTGAGAGGCGTCTCAAGTGAAGACCTCACTGTGGGAACCCAGGGCTGTTTCAGAGACTCTAAGTTCTTCTTGTGTCCTGACGTTCCAAATGGAATTCGGACTCAAGGAGGGATACGCTTTAGTCTCTGAACTTGGCACCATTGATGTATTGGGGCTAATAATTCGTGTGGAAGACTGCCATGTGTGGCAAGATGCCAGGCTTCTGGACGAAGAAGCCACTTCATCTATCCAGTTGTGATAGAACCAAATGGCCTAGAGGTTCTTCTTCTTAAAAATAATCTTTTTAGATTTATTTTATTTTATTTTTTTGTAATACTTTTATTAATAATTGGAGTTTCATATAATGTATCTCGATAATACCCTCTTCCCATTCCTCCCCGTTCTACCCTCCTGCCCCCGTGCCCTCAAATAAAGGAAAATTGAGTCCAGCGAGTGTGGCAGAAGCATAGGTTTTGGGCATCACCATGGTTCCTGAAGGTAGCAGGCTCCTCTGATGGTGGACATTCACCTGGTCCATGCTAGCCCACAACCAAGCATGATGAAGTTCCACCTGAAGTTGGGCCTTCCTGCCCAAGCCTGTAGGCACCCGGGTCTCCAGCAGGCACCCAAACATCACCCAGGCACCCAGACACCAAGCAGCAACCCCGATATCCCGTAAGCACCAGGGCATCCTGCAGGCACTGGGCCAACTCTCAGACATCTGGGCAACACACAAGACACCCAGATGCCAAGCATATGCCTGGGATTTGTTTTATTTTATATGGATTAATGTTTTGCCTGTTTGTATATCTGGGTATCACATGCATGCCTGGTACCTGAGGAGGTTAGAAAACAGTGGTGGATCCCCTGGAACTAGAGTTATGGATGGTTGTCAGCCATAATATGGGTACTGGGAACTGAACCGAGTCTTCTACAAAAGCAATCTTTCCAGCCCTAGGTATATATATTTTTTCTTTTTGTGATGCTGAAGAACAAACCCAAGGCTTGTGTATGCTAGACAAGAACTCTACTGATAAGATTTCTACCACTAAAGCCCACACCCCCAGCCCCTCACTGGGGGATTCTAGGCAGGGGCTCTACCACTGAGCCACACCCCAGCCCCTCACTGGAGGATTCTAGGCAGGGGCTCTACCACTGAGCCATACCCCAGCCCCTCACTGGGGATTCTAGGCAGGGGCTCTACCACTGAGCCATACCCCAGCCCCTCACTGGGGGATGCATGTATGTATGTGTGAGGATGCCAGATCCCCTGGAACTGAAGTTATAGACAGTTGTGAGCTTCCATGTGGGTGCTGGGAATTGAACCTGGGTCCTCTGGAAGAGCAACCAGTGCTCTTAACCACTGAGGCATCTCTTTCTAGCCTGGCTTCCTTCCTTTCTTTTCCTTCCTTCCTTCCTTCCTTCCTTCCTTCCTTTTCTTTCCAGACAGGGTTTCTTTGTATAGCCCTGGCTGTCTTGGAACTCACTCTGTAGACCAGGCACTGGCCTTGAACTCAGAGATCCATCTATCTCTGTCTCCTGGGATTAAAGGCATGTCCTACCGTGCCTGGCCTCATGCTGTTTTCAATCCACAATGTGTGTTTGTTTCTGTATACTTAGTAGTTTAGTTGTAACAGGACGAGGGGTGATTCTCTCTTCAATGTTTAGCTTGGCATCTCTTTCCTTAATGTTGGGGAATTTTCTACAATGATTTTCTTTCAAATGTTTTTTTTTAAATGAGTTTTATTCATTTTAGAATGAAATTATTCTACTTTAATATGCACATTTCTTAGATTTGTTCCTTTCATGATGTCTCAAATATTTTGCAAAGCCTTATTATTTTAATTCTGTTCTTGTGGGCTCCTTCTAATTCCTCCCTTGTCTTCAGTCTCAGATCTTCTGTCCTCTCTTTGATCCATTCTGTCAGTGATGCTTTCTATGGAGCTTTTGTTCAACTTACTGTGTTTTTCATTTCCAGTATTTCAGCTTGGATTTTCATCAAGATTTTGAGCTTTTTACGAGTTCCTCTTTTATAGCTTGTACTGATTTCCTTACTCATTCAATTGTTTGTGTCCTCAGTTGTTTGTGTTTGGAATCCATTCAGGAGTTAGCTTTCTTTTTTAAAATTTCTTTGAGCATATGTTTAATAATTGTTTTTGAATTCTTTGTCTGCCATCCCATAGAAATCACCCTGGAGGCCATTACTGTGGGACTGATAGCTTTTGGAAGATTTCTATTGCCTTGTTCTTTTTCACGTTATTTATAATTTTGTGTCGGAACACGGCTATCTGGAGTTAGGATAGTGGTGTTGAGTTTATTAATTTTTAAGTATTTCTTTATTAAAATGATCATTATTTCACAGGCAGTATTTGCACTCTTCAGGAGGGACTCAGTCAGGGCTGGAGGGCCTCGGTGTTAAGCATGTGGACTGCTCTTGCAGGAGACCTGGAAGCACTCATTTTAGTCAGCCTACAACTGCACATAACTCCAGCTCCAGGAGATCCAACTGCCACTTCTGGACTCGGAGGGGACCTCACTCACATGTACACACACACACACATACACACACGCACACACACACACTCAATTCAAACAAATGTTTAAAAAAAAAGGAGGGACTAGGTTGTAGGGTTGTGGTATTGTTTTTCTCACCTTGGGGCCCCAGGCATTGCCCCTAGTGCTAACCTCCTGTTAGAACAGTGTCTGAGAAATCAATGATGACCAAAGGCCAAGAAAGCAGTGACAGTTCCGGTAACAAACAATAAAATCCAATCACCTTTTGAGTGCCAAGCCCTTTCTGACATAAAGGGTTGCTGATAGCAGTGTGTGTGCTAACATCTGAGCTACTTTAACTATGATTGAAGAGACAACAAGAAGAAGAAAGACAGAAAGGGGGAGGGGGCTGGAAAGATAGCTCTGCTTTTCCAGAGGGCCTGGGTTCAATTCCCAGCACCCCAGTTTGCCTCATAGTCATCTATAACTCCAGCTCCAGGGGGATCTGCTGCCCTCTTCGGGCCCCCAAGGTCACCAGGCACATAATTTCCTTTTTAAAAGAAAGAAAAATATTCCATTGACAATACAAAATACCAATCAAAACTCCAAACAAACACATGATCAAACAAACAAAAACCCCGTATTGTAAGGCTATAGATTAGTACTGGGGTGACAGAGAAAAGGTGGGTGTGTAAACAGGTAAAGATACGCGTGGAAGGAGTTGAAGGGAGAAGATGAGGGTTGCGGGTTGACTGAAAAGGGAGGGGTAAAGAAGTACACTCACCCTTTAATCTCAGTGCTCAGGAGGCAGAGGGAGGAAGATCTCTGAGTTGGAAGCCAGCCTGGACTACAGAGTGAGTTCCAGGACAGCCAGAGTTACAACAGAGAAACCTTGTCTCGAAAAACCAAAAGAAAGGAAGAGACTCAAATGACGTCTGTCACGTTTAGCTCTCAGGACGCTGAACTACAGATATCCCACAAACCAAGCCGTCCTGTATTATTGGTCAGAGGAAAATGAGACAGGAAGGAGTAAGAAAGGGAGGAAAGGGATACAGGAAGGCACATCAGAGCGTGAACGCAGTCTAGCCTGCTCTTTGATTTGCTGGACTCCGTCTCCAATGGCAGAGTTCTGCTGTCCTGGTTCAGCTCTGAGCTTCTTAAGAAAGCGCACGGGAGTCCCGCGGCCATATGCATGCTGGATGCAGGTGCTCCGCCACCGAGCTGGCCTCCTCTCAGTGGTGAGATTATTAGCTGTATTTGGGTCTTCAGGTGGCTCTATTTATATCATGCACAATGTGGAAGCACTTCAAAGAGCCTTCCCCACAATTTTAAGTGAGTGAACATGGTTTGGAGGTCCTGAACATTGAAGCAGCTACAACGGGGAAGTCCTATCAAACTGAAGCCTACAGGTTTCAGACGTGCTGATAGTTAAATGAAGGGTGTTGAGGAAGTTTATTTTTAGTTATATATAAAATAATTGTTTTATAAACTGTTGGGTGAAAGGCTGTCTAGGGCATTTCGTATTGTCTGCAGGTGTTGGATGTCTGTGGGGGATGTTTGATTGCTTATGATCTGCACCTGAGGAGTGCTGAATTAATAAAACACCTGAGCTCAGATGCTCATGGTTCCACCATTGATTGAGTTATGGTCCTGGCCAGGACAGTGGTTCCCTTTGCTGAGGCAGGTTTTGCATCTATGAAAGCGCCTCCCTGTCTTCCTTGCTGAGCCCACACAGTGGCTAACTACTACAAAGGGAAACCCAGGCCCTTTGAAAAACTGAATGTTGTGTATGCTGTAGAAGATCACTACTGTGACGGATTCCTAACTTGTAACAGGTTTAACTTGTAACAAGTTCCTACTGTGACTTTTTTCCCCTAGCTCAGGAAAGAGAAAAGAAAGATGAAAGAAATCTTCACTGCGCTTTGTAGCAGCCTTGAAAGAGAGAAAGACTTACTTACATTTACGTTAACTTACTTACTTTTCTAAGTATGTTAAATCATACTTATGGTTTAGTAAAAAGGGGGAAACGTAGCAGGACACTTTGAATAAGGCTTTTTTGGTCCTGTGCAGCTTTCCTTATGGTTGCATGCTGCTTGGGCTTCTGGCAACTTCGCTGCCAGAGCTGGGTGGGGTGCAGTTGGCAGTTGGGTTGGTTTGTAAGATGCTAGTTCAGTGCTCTCTGAGCTCCTGCTCTCCAAGCTAAGGACAGCCAAAAAGGGCAGTGAAGATTTCTTTCTTTTTCTTTTCTTTGCTTTTTTCTTTCTTTCTTTTCCTTCCTTCCTTCCTTCCTTCCTTCCTTCCTTCCTTCCTTCCTTCCTTCCTTCCTGTGTCTTTCCTGAACTAGAGAGTAAAAGGCACAGTAGGCATTTGTTACAAGTTAGGAATCTGTTATGGTAGTGTTCTACTATAGCATTTACCCCAAGGAAGCTGAAGTTAGTAATCTCTCCATCATTTTAAAAAACAACTGTAAGCCTGCCATAGTGGCTCATGACTGTAAACCCAGGGCTCAGGAGTCTGCAAAGCAAGATCCTGTCTCAAAAGCAATCCATCCATCCATCCATCCATCCATCCATCCATCCATCCAACAAGCTAGAAGATGACGCCCGAAGTTCTACAACAAAGCCATGCTTTCCAGTACAGTGTCTTCCATGGCAAGCTCTGTTAGTAATCCTTTTAGGGATGGATTATTCTAGGTCTTGGTCTGTGCACCTGTGTTTACTGTAGGTGTGGGTTTTGTTTGCAGTGTTTCATAAAGCCAGGCAAAAGGAATTTGCAGGTGACTCCACCTTTCCCCTTATTCATGGGGGAAGAGGTACATATGCGAGGTTGTGAAAGCTAGACAGGGAAGCGACAGCAGAGACCTCCATTTCACAACTGCTTATCTGCCTTCCTTCCCTTACGGCTTCTTCTTCTTCCTCTTCTGCTTCCTCCTCCTCCTTTTCCTTCTTTGTGCTTGTGACGGAACTCAGGGCTTCTTACATTCTAAGCACACGTTCTATCACTGAGCTACACCCCCAGCCCTTTACCTTGATTTCTTTCTACAGCTTGTGGAGTTGTGGAGTGGCTTGACCATTCTGTGACCTGCCAGCTTACTGTTTTCCCAGCAGGCCTGAGCTCAAGCTGGAGCCTTGAAAGTCAGGCATTGATAAAAGGTTGTCCAAGGCAGCAAAAGAGTCTCGCCCTGGCCCAGAATCAAACTCCTTAAGCCCTTATATAAACCCCACGATTGCCTCTCTCTGCCTCCCTCCCTACAGACACGCCTAGGTCAGTTTTGCCTTCTTTATACATGGCAAGAAGTTACAGGGGACTCAGTAAACAAGTCCCCTAGTGTCTGCTTCGAATGCATCTCCCCGGCAGTTAATACTTCTCTGACACTTCCAGGGGCCCCAACTTGGGAGGATTGAGGCCTTCCTTTGTGGAAATCCCCACACTACTCATTTTAGGGGCAAATCCATCTACTAGTATGAGGGAATGAAGCATATTGCCACACAGTTTTTCAAAGGAGTTGATAATTTACCAGGATTGTGTGAGGATAACAGCCTGTTTTTATTTACTTATTTTTATGGTGCTAGATACTAAAACTAGGTCTTGTGCATGCTAAGTAAGAGCTCTACCACTGAGATCCACCCCAGCCCTTCACTGGGGGATTCTAGGCAGGGGCTCTACCACTGAGCCACGCCCCCTGAGATCCACGCCCCCAGCCCCTCACTGGGGGATTCTAGGCAGGGGCTCTAGGGGCTCCACCACTGAGCCACGCCCCCAGCCCCTCACTGGGGGATTCTAGGCAGGGGCTCTACCACTGAGCCACGCCCCCCAGCCCCTCACTGGGGGATTCTAGGCAGGGGCTCTACCACTGAGCCACGCCCCCAGCCCCTCACTGGGGGATTCTAGGCAGGGGCTCTACCACTGAGCCACGCCCCCAGCCCCTCACTGGGGGATTCTAGGCAGGGGCTCTACCACTGAGCCACGCCCCCAGCCCCTCATTGGGGGATTCTAGGCAGGGGCTCTACCCCTGAGCCACGCCCCCAGCCCCTCACTGGGGGATTCTAGGCAGGGGCTCTACCACTGAGCCACACCTCCAGGATTCTAGGCAAACATCTACAGCTGAGCCATGCTTTCCAGCTCCTCTCTTCTCATGGGTTCTAGGCAAGTGCTCTTCTATTGAGCTATAGCCCCTTTTCTGAGCACCTCTCTGGAACCCATGCCACCCTTTAAGAGTTGTTTCATTCTCTGAGCTTCTTGCTTTATTCTCTTTGCCTTCTTATAGTGAACATTTTTTAAGGATATAAAAAAATGAGGGAAGATATGACAAATGTCCGTGATCACATCACGTAGGCCTTTTTTAAAAAAAAACACATCACTAGTCTAGTTTCATGCTTCCCTTTGAATACTTATCTTTCAGCTTGACTCTTACATATTTTGTTATCTATTTGGAGATGAGGTCTTGCTATGTTGCCCAGCTCAAGTGATCCTCCTGCATCAGCATCAGGACTACAGGTGCTTACTACCACACTTGGCTTAATCTGAGCACACCTGCCATCCCAGAATGCTGGAGCCTGAGGCAGGGGGACCACGAGTTTGAGGTTGGGCTGGGCTTCATAGAAAGACCCTATAGGTAGGTATGTATATATGTATATATAAAGAATTTATATATGTAAAGAATTTACATATATACATATATATGTTTATATACATAAATCAATATATACATATAAAGTATATACTATATAAAGTATATATAAAGAATTTCAATATAAATTTTTGAAAATTACTAATAGAGTAAATCTTGTCTGTTCTTTATACATTCAGAGGGACACGAAGGAATGAATATTAGTTTGATTTCGTCAATCCATGACATATATAATCTTCAAAAGCATCATTTTCTACGTGATAAATATACAGACCATTTGTCAACAAAGAACAAAATCACGGGCTCTTGAGATAAATTAGTGGGTAAATCCTGACTTTCTGAGCTTGATCTCTCAGGCATATATGAAAGGAGACAACTCTCACATTAGCGTCTGTCTTCCACATCTGTGCCATGGTGTGTGATGTGTATACACACACACACACACACACACACACACACACACACACACACACACACACACACACACACAGAGCAGCTGTGGCTGTCTGTACAAGATCAAGCTAGACAAAATTCCAACATGGATGGGGAGGAGACCCTGGGGCTCCCTATTGGAGGAGCTACTGGCAGTTGGTGATTGCTGAGGGAGGGAGAGTCAATCTCCTTTAGGGGTGTGGCCTCTGGTAGGCTGTTCACGTCTCAGTGAATGGCCACATATCTGCACCATTGAGGGCTAAGGCTAATGTCCAAAGGGACAAAGAAATTTTCCTACATGTAAGGCACCTTGATCAGACTCACCACCCGCACTGCCAGTGCCCTTCTTCCCTTTCTCTCCCGCTGATTCCTGTCCTCTTCCCTAACGGATAGCACTAACCACAACAGCTAAGCCATAGAATCAGACTGTGTGCCTGAAGTGGTCTGAATGAGAATGTTCCCCATAGGCTCACGTATTTGAATGCTGGGTCCACAGTTGGTAGTGTTGTTTGGGGAAGTTTAGGAGGTGTGGTTCTCTGGCAGGAAGGATGTCACTGGAGGTGGGCTTTGTGAGTTTAACGACTTGTCGTATTTCCAAGTAACCTCTCTGCTTTGTGCTTGAAGCTGAAGATGTGAGCTCTGAGCTTGCTGCTCCAGCTGGCCTGCAGTCACGCCTGACAATTCCCCACCGTGATGGACTCTTATCCCAGATAAATACTTTCTTCAATACGTCACCTTGGCTGTGGGGTTTTAGCCCGGCAACAGAAATGTAACTAATACACTGCCCATCGGTGGATGAAAAAAAGTGGTTTTAAGCCAGAGGTGACAGCACAATCTGCAGCACCATTACTTAAAAGGCAGAGGCAAGAGGATGAAATGGTTGAGCCACCTCTCCAGCCATAGCCCACTATTGTGCATGATTAATACACACACGGAACAACACATCTGGTCATAGACATCATACGGGCACTTCTGGGTACTCTGGCTGTATCTCCACCAGAGAAAACTTTTCAAAAAAATAACCTTGATGTCATAATTACAAAATAATACTAAACAAAAAGAGTTAGTAGTAGTATGTCTGTTCCAGGCCATGTTCCAACTCCTCTGCAGCAAAGCATGGCTTGTTTGTACTCAGGGCCGCCATGACTCTCCTCCTGTTCTCTCTTGAGTCTATCCAGGGATGCTTTCTTCTCCATACTCCATGAAACTGCTCTCTTTTGGGTTACAATTGGCTTCCAAAGTGCTAAATCTGAAGCCAAGTTTGGTGGCTCAGGCCTATAATCTCAGCTACTTGGAGGTTGAGGCAGGAGGATGAGAAGTTCAAGGCCTGCCCAGGCTACAGAGTAGGTTCAAGGCCAGTGTGGGCAATTTAGTGAGGCCCTGGCTCAAAGAGTAGATGGAAGTCTTGGAATCTTAGTGGTAGAGCCCCTGCCTAGAATCCCCCAGTGGGGGGCTGTGAGTGTGGCTCAGTGGTAGAGCCCCTGCCTAGAATTCACCAAGGGAAGAGGGTAGGGTGTGAGTCTGTGATAGAATGCTTGCCTAGCATGTGCAAGATCCAAGGTTAAATCCCCAATAACAACAAGAACAGAAACAAGGTGCTGACTCTGCCAGTTCTCAGGTTGCTAACCTGATCGTTAAGCAGAATTTTAATGATTAATCTTCTTCCTTGTTTGTAAAAAATGGGAAATAGAACTTTTATTTTTTTTTCCTTCTTGTTTTGAGACAGGCTATCAATATTTTACAGTTCTAGCTAGCCTCAACCTAGCAATCCTCCTGCCTCCACCACCTGAGTGCTGGTTTCACTGGTACTACCATGCCTTGCTATTGAACATTTTTTGTTTGTTCAGGGTTTCTCTGTGTAGCCCAGGCTGTCCTAGAACTTGCTCTGTAGGCCAGGCTGGCCTCCATCTCAGAGATCTGCGTGCCTCTGCCTTCTGAGTGCTTTAAAGGGATTAAAGGTGTGTGCCGCCACCACCTGGCTGTATAACTTTTAATTATGGTAAAATACAGAAAACATAAATTACCTCTATATTCATTTGAAATATTTAAAAAAATCTTTGAGAACTTTATACAATGTATTTTGATCATACTCATCCTCACTCTTTCCCCTAACTCCTCATAAACCCACCCCCACCTCTGTAGCCCCCCAATTTTGTGTCCTCTGCTCTTTCTTCTTAAACAGCCTATCAATTTCGTCCTGTGCTGCCCAGAGATTCCTGGATGCTGGGCCATCTCCCAGGTGCCACACCCTTAAACACTCTCCCTTCCCCGGAAGCCATCAACTGCCCATAACTCCTCAGTTAGAGGTGGAGGCTCAGGAACCCCCTCCTCTTCCACGCTCGACTGCCGACTGGTTTGATCCGGTACAGGCAACCACCAGATGTCATGATCTCATGAGTGCAGCGGCCCTGCCCTGTCCAGATGACTCTGTGTCCTCCTTGACTTCTGGCTCCTGCCAGTTTCTTGTCTTCTTGCCTGCAATGGTTTCTCAGCCTGGGGTGGCGGTGGCGGTGGCGGTGGCGGTGGCGGTGGCGGTGGCGGTGGCGGAGGGTCCCGGGCTGGCGGTGGTGGGTTGGTATAGATGTCGTATTTGCGGCAGGGCACATCACTGACACTTGCTCTTCGGCACTTTGACCAGCTGCAAGTTTGTTGTTAGCCGACCCATTGTCCGTTTTTCACCGCTCCGTTCCCTGGCACGGTTGCCGTTCAGTGTTGTGGAAGCAATTAGCAGAACTCTTCTGTCTTGCGAAGCGACATCTGATATTAGTTAAATACAGCTTCTCCCTCCCTTCAGCCCCGGAGAACAACATTCCCCGTTCTGCCTTTATGAATTTTACTGCTCTAGTACATGGAATTACGTAACATGTATCTCTTTTGGAGGTTATTTTATTTTATGTCTGTAAATGTTTTGTCTGTGTGTCTGTTTGTGTCCAGAGAGTTCAGAAGAGGACGTTGGATTTCCTGGGACTGGAGTTACAGATGGTTGTGAGCCTCCATGTGGATGCTGGGAAATGAGCCTGACTCCTGTTGGAGAACCTGTTGAGCCATCTCTCCAGCTCCGGCCTTTTTAAGTTTTGGACAGGGCCTCATGCAGCCGAGGCTGGCCTTGCATTCTCCATCCTCCTGTCTCCGTGTCTCGAGTGTGCTGTTGACTCTGCTTGTGAGGTTTTCATAGATATATTTATTTTGGTTAGGCTGAGGAAATTTCTTTCTATATTTATATTGGTGATATTTATTTATTTTTATTTTAAGTGTATGGATGTTTTTCCCTGTGTGTGCCGGTACATCGCTTTCATGCAGTGTCTCAGGAGGCCAGAAGTCGGCGTCAGATCCTTTGGAACTAGAGTTCTGGTGGCTGTGAGTGGCCGTAGGGATACCGGGAGCTGAATTCAACTCATCTGGAAGATAAGATAGATATTCTTATCTCAGACTCATCTTTCCCAGCCCCCAATTGGGAATTTTTATAAGGGGCGGAAGCTGGCTTTTCTGCCAGATGCTTTATCTGAACCCAACCGAGACAATCACATTTGACTTTTTCTGTGTTTTGCTGATTGAGCAAAGGAGGGCCGGGCAAACGTTCTATCACCGAGACTCAGCCCTTGGTTTTTTGAGTCAAGGTCTCACTAGAAAGCTCAGACTAGCCCTGCCTCGTCTTTCTGAGTACTTAGATTGTAGGCATGTATTATTATTACTTGGCTTCTTGCTATCACTATTGCTTTTTTAATGTCTGAGGCAGCCTCTTAAACTGCCTGGGCTGGCATTGAGCTCCTGCCTCAACTTCCCGAGGGGATGGATTTCTACCACCACACCCAGCCTGCTTTTAGTATTTGAAAATTTTAATTTTAATTTTAATTATGCGTATGCTTGTGCCTGTGTGTGGATATGTGCGTGTAGAGCTGTCGGACCCCCTGGAGCTGGCGTTACAGATAATTGTGAGCCACCGCGTGGGTGCTGGGAACTGAGGCTTGGTCTTCTGCAAGAGCAGCCAGTGTCTTTTAACAGCTGAGCCGTCTCTCCAGCCCCTACCTTCATTTTTTATCTTTTTGAGACAGACTTTTGCTACGTGGTCCAGGATGGCCTACAACTTCCAATTCTCCTGCCTCTGCCTCTGCCTCCCAAGTGCTGATGGTAGGCGTGTGACACCGGCGTTTCTGAAACGCCTTTGGAAATATTGGAACTTAGGATAGTCAGAACAGACACTGACGTAGCTTAGGTTGTGCTATCAAAAGCATGCTTTACAATTTCTAAGCATTTTAATCTCGGCACAACGGTTACACGCCTATAACCCCAGGCTGAGGCTCACAAGTTTAAGGCTTGATTGGGCTACATAGTGAGTTGCCTAGAGTCAGCCTGGACAACTTAACCAGATCCTATCTGAAACTAAAAAAAGTATTGGAGCTGTAGGATTGGATAGTGCAAAGCTCTGGTTTCAGTGTTTAGAGCTGCAAAAATTTCCCCCCTAAGTATTTGCTGTCTGCTATTTTTTTCTTATTAATTTTTAATCTTTCTTATTAATTTTTCTTTTATGTTTTATTGTATAAAGCCTGTGGTATATGCATTATTTTGCAGGCACTTATTAGTGTTTCTGTTTCGATCTGGCTCTTGGCTAACAATTATGAAACATAAAGAAGGTTCTCTAATTAAGACTTTAGAACCTGGCTAGAGGGTAGCTCAGTGGTGAAGTCCTTGCCAGGCTCAAGGCCCTGGTTTAATCCTTGGTCGCACACACACACCCACATTCATTCACACATGTGTGCACCCCCCACTTACATTCACATACACACTCATACATATACATACTCACACACATTCACACACACACACACACACTTATACACACACTCACATGCTCACACACTGATTTTAATGCTGTGAACGGCACATGCCCATGATCCTGGTGTAAAAGAGAAAGAGAAGAGGGAAGGGGGGGGAGGAGGGGGGGGGGGGGGGAGGAGGAGGAAGAGGAGGAAGAGGTCACAGCTTGGCATCAGGGTTAGGAGTTCAAGGGCAGTCTGGGCTACAGTATAAGTCCCTGTCAAAAGCTAAAGCAAAAGCAAAAACAAAGCAACAGCAACAACAACAGCATGCTGATAGTTCTAGAGCCGTGAATTGGATCGATACCTGTTTTGTTTTGTTTTTTTTTTTTAAATTTTAATTTAATTTTTTTTTGGTTTGCTTTTGCCTGCCCTTGGGACCCTTTTCCTCCTTCTGGGCTGCCTAGTCCACCCTTGATGCAGAGATTGGTGCCCTGTTTGAGCGGTAATCCTGGGAGGACTGCTCTTATGTGAGGAGAGGCAGGGGTGGGGTGGGGAGGGTAGATCTGGGGGAGAGGGGAGATAAGGGGAGCCGGGAGAGCAGAGGGAGGGGAGGAGGGGGTCGGGACGTATTATACGAGAGAAGAAAAATAAGTAAATCAAAAACACTTTTTAGTCCGTTTTAAGCATCAGTCACTAATGTTTAAATCTCCTCTTATGACTAGAATTTGTAAATCCTTTAAATCTTCCGAGTTTGGTTTTACACAATTTAGGGCTACAGTGTTATGTGTTAGGTTCTCCTCATACTCCCTCTCCTCTTCTTCCTCCTTCTCGTTGGGGTGCTGGAGTGTAACCCAAGGCCTCACGCATGTCAGGTGTCTCAGTTAGGTTTACTTTGCTGCAATGAAACACACAAAGCCTGAGGTTTACACTTCCGTATCCACCGTTCATCAAAGGAAATCAGGATAGAAACTCAAACAGGACAGGAACTTGGAGCTGATGCACAGGCCACGGAGGGTGCTGCTTACTGGATCCATGATTTGCTCCGCCTGCTCTCTTACAGAACCCAGGATCACCAGCCCAGGGATGAGACCCCCCACAGGGGGCTGGGCCTTCCCTCATCAATCACTAAATAAGAGACTACAGTTTCTTAATTAGACTACAGTCTAATCTAATGAGGCATTTTCTCAATCGAGGCTCCCTCTTCTCCAGTGACTCTAGCTTGTGTCAAGTTGACATAAAACTAGCCAGCACACCAGGCAAGCAGTCAACCAGAGCCACATCCTCAGCCCCTCACTGAGGGATTCTAGGCAGGGGCTCTACCACTGAGCCATGCCCCTAGGCCCCTCACTGGGGGATTCTAGGCAGGGACTCTACCTCTGAGCCATGCCCCCAGCCCCTCACTGGGGGATTCTAGGCAGGGGCTCCACCACTGAGCCATGCCCCCAGCCCCTCACTGGGGGATTCTAGGCAGGGGCTCTATCACTGAGCCACGCCCCCAGCCCCTCACTGGGGGATTCTAGGCAGGGGCTCTACCACTGAGCCACGCCCCCAGCCCCT
Organism: Cricetomys ansorgei; assembly: GCA_026225945.1. Classification (NCBI taxonomy): domain Eukaryota; kingdom Metazoa; phylum Chordata; class Mammalia; order Rodentia; family Nesomyidae; genus Cricetomys; species Cricetomys ansorgei. Next base: position 14,019 of record JAMJFZ010001564.1, read on the forward strand.
CACTGGGGGATTCTAGCCAGGGGCTCTACCCCTGAGCCATACCCCCAGCCCTTCACTGGGGGATTCTAGCCAGGGGCTCTACCCCTGAGCCACGCCCCCAGCCCCTCACTGGGGGATTCTAGGCAGGGGCTCTACCCCTGAGCCATGCCCCCAGCCCCTCACTGGGGGATTCTAGGCAGGGACTCTACCCCTGAGCCATGCCCCCAGCCCCTCACTGGGGGATTCTAGGCAGGGGCTCCACCACTGAGCCATGCCCCCAGCCCCTCACTGGGGGATTCTAGGCAGGGGCTCTATCACTGAGCCACGCCCCCAGCCCCTCACTGGGGGATTCTAGGCAGGGGGTTCTACCACTGAACCACGCCCCCAGCCCCTCACTGGGGGATTTTAGGCAGGGGCTCTAAGAACCGCTGAGCCACGCCCCCAGCCCCTCACTGGGGGATTCTAGGCAGGGGCTCTACCCCTGAGCCATACCCCAAGCCCCTCACTGGGGGATTCTAGCCAGGGGCTCTACCACTGAGCCACGCCCCCAGCCCCTCACTGGGGGATTCTAGGCAGGGGCTCCACCACTGAGCCATGCCCCCAGCCCCTCACTGGGGGATTCTAGGCAGGGGCTCTATCACTGAGCCACGCCCCCAGCACCTCACTGGGGGCTTCTGGGCAGGGGCTCTACCACTGAGCCACGCCCCCAGTCCCTCACTGGGGGCTTCTGGGCAGGGGCTCTACCACTGAGCCATGCCCCCAGCCCCTCACTGGGGATTCTAGGCAGGAGCTCTACCCCTGAGCCATATCCCCAGCCCCTCGCTGGGGGCTTCTGGGCAAGTGCCTAGAGACGTGCTCTAAGATTGTAAGGAATTTTATATAGTTTTGCATATTTTTCTTGTCTCCACAATGTTACTGTCATTTCTGATAATTTTTTATCATGTGAAGTTTGGTGTCATGAGTATAGCAAACAGCTTTTCCTCCAGCAAGCATTAGGCTAATGCATAATATCCCATTGGGGTTCATTCATTGGTGATTGTAATCTTTTAATATTTACCAAAATATAGATGCACATAGATTTATTTCTAAAGTTTTATTTTGTGCTTTCTTTTATTTTGGAAAGGATCTTTATTGATTTAGGTAAGATCTTATTCTATAGCCCAGGCTGGCTTTGAACTCCCGATCATCTGGCCTCAGCTGCCAAGAGCTCGAGTTACAGGCATTATGCTTCTTTTCCTATCCAAGCCTTCCCCTCACTTTTGTACCACGTTATTAGACTTGGATATGGATATATATCTATATATCTATATATCTATATATCTATATCTATATATCTATCTCCCTTCAGTTGGCCTGCAAACAGTCTAATCATTTCTTTTTAGCAGTTATCTTTAACTCTATAAATATTTCATTAGAGGATCATGTTTGCATTTTCCCGAGCTGTTGGCAAGTGGCTTGGTTCTGAGGTCTTGGCAAGGAGGTCTCGGGGTGAGGCCCTCAGTACATCTGTGACTCGGCACAGAGTGAGGCAGTTGCCGGCACCCCATTTGCTTGGTTTCTGGGTTGACTTATATCTTCCATGCTGCTATCACGCCCAACCATGAGTTCATGGAGAAGTCACGGAGAATAGGATCAATGCCCTCCCCCTTCCCCGCCCCCCGTTAAAGTACCTGGGTAACCTTTGGGCTTGGCTTGTTTGCAGAAGTCTTGCCTAATGTCAACAACGTGAGCAGCAGGTGCTCTGGAGGGCTCTGGAGGGGCGGGGGAACTTGCTTTGGTGGCTGGTGCTGAGCCAGGAGGAGGTTCTTGCTGTCCACTGCTGCTGCTGCCCAGCCAAGGACGAGGAAGCTAAGAGAGGAGAATTTGAGGATGACATTGACTTTGTTCTTTGGGACTAAATGAAATAGGGCTGAGTGTTGTAGAAGTTTATTTTTAGTTGTGTTTAAAATACTTTTTGTGCATCGTTGGGTGAGGGTCTGCCTGGATCTTGGCGTGTGGTGTTGCCTGCAGGTGTTGGATTCATGTGGGGGCTGTTTGATTGCTGATGATCTGCATGTGCTATCAGTAGAACACCTGAGGCAGTCTGGATCAATTAAAAGCACCTGAGCTCAGAGACTTGGGGTTCCATTGTCTAGTATGGAGCTTGCCAGGATGGCGGTTCCCTCTGCTGAAGTCTGGCAGGGTTTGCACCTATGAATATGCCTCCTTATCTCCTTGCTGAGCCACCACAGCAGTGAACAACTATAGCTGAGCTATTAGGCTAGGCATTTAGGAGACAGAGACAGGTGGATCCACGTTCTGGGCCAGCATGAGCTATTCTTTAGAAAATATTGATTTGGTTTCTCTCTCTCTCTCTCTTCATGTGTATGCATAGTGGCCAGAAGAGCTGGAGCTGGAGTTATAGGCAGTTGTGACTGCTTGACCTCGCTGTTGGGAGCTAAACTCCGGTGCTCTGCAACAGCAGCAGGTGCTCTTCACTACTGGGCCATCTCTGTTGCTCTGTGGCTGTGTCTCTGAAAGGTTCTCGGAACAGTGCCTTTCCTGTGGGGAGTGCCCAGCACATGCAGCTGTTCCGATCTCTGCAGCCACCTGCAGTTCCAAAGCTGTTGTCCGTGCGGCCATGTGTTTGACTTTTACTGAAGAGTAGGAAGGCATGCTCACTATAATTCTCATGATGACATGAAGCGTCGTATAGAACCCCAACAAAAATCCACACCCCAGTTCTCTTGAGCCCTAGGAATGCCAGAGACTTTGGTTCAGAGTCGAGTTTGGCTCTGTTGCTGAATGAGAATGAATAATACTGGTTTGGACAAGTAGGATCTGGGGAGCTGGGGGTGATCTCTCTGGTTATCCCCTGGTGTGGTTTGCAGTCATGCCTGCTTTCTCTATTAGCTTTAGGGCTGTAGGGATTAACCTTTCTCCTCCCTTTGCTGTCACCCTTCCCTGGGTGGCAGTTTGCCAACCACAAACCTTCCCCTTCCAAACAAAACAAACCTCAAACAAGCTGGCTCTACCGCCTCCTCCCTCACAAGCTGTGGCTTCAGATATTTGCCACGATGGGTGGGGGAGAAATCTCAGCTTCTTAGGAGAGACTTGTTTCCATGGAGAGGTCATGGTATTGCCTGTAAACACAGGCACAGGGTGATCTCAGCTCCTAACGTGTTAGGTGTTCCTGGTTTTAACAGCAGGGGCATCTGAGATGCTCATATTCTTTTATTTAGTTATTTTTCTTTTAACAAGTTTATTCTTTCATAATTACACACACACACACACACACACACACACACACACACACACACCTTTGATCACATCTTCTGTATCCTTTCCCCTTGTATCCATCCTCATATTTTCCCAACTGTGTGTGTGTGTGTGTGTGTGTGTGTGTGCGCGCACATGTGCGCGTGCATGGGCGTGCATGTGCCCCCTTACATTTAATTAGGAATACTTATATGAGCGTGGGTGGGAAGGTATTGACTTGAGTGTGGACAGCTTACCGGAGACTCCATCACTGAGCTGCCCGTAGCTTCTCAGGGAGGCATGGGATCTTACGACCTATCTCCGCCATCCACGATGGAGTGTTAACAGACCCACTTGTGTGCCAGTCTTCTTCAGGTAGCTGCTTCTGCAGGGGGTTCATGGGTGCAATGGCTGTGTCCTGTGCAGAAGACAAGTTTCCTGGTCCCTTGGCTCTTCTTCTTTCATGACGTTCCCCGAGCTCTGCAGGGGGAGAGGTAGATGTCCCATTTAGGGCTGAGTGACTAATTCTCACTTTGGCCGGTTGTGAGTCTCTGCATGATATTTTTTCCTCATTATCATATATCAATTGTATAAGATGATGGGTTTCATTGTGACACTTAAAAAAAATGTTTACCTGTTTTCATGTGTACATGTGTGTTCCTGGCCATAAGAGAGTGTTGGGTTCCCTGGAACTGGACTTGTAAGCAATTGTGAGCCGTAGAGTGGGAGCTGGGAACAAAACTTGGGTCCTCTGCAAGAGGAATGAGTGCTCTTCTCTGCGGAGCCGCACCTCTAGCACCTGGGACACACTTGTTTTTGTGGCTTGCAGATCACTAGGTTTGTTTTTATCAGGGTCACTAAGCACACGAGTAACGCATGTTACAGCTTTAAGTAGGGGATCAGAACTTTTCAGCCCCATCATAACCGAATGGGACTACCACTGTGTCTGATGTTGCAGTGAGACTAGGTGTGATGGCTAGCTAGAATCGCCACCTTGACACAATCTAGAAGCAACTGGGCATGGAACTCTCAGTGAAGGATTGTCTGTGTTTGGGTTGGTCCGTGGGTATATCTGTAGGGGATTGTTTTAATGAAGTTAATTGACGAGGGAAGCCTTGTCCACTGTGGGTGGCACCATTCCCTAGGCAAGGGGTTCTGAGCTACATTGAGAGTGGAGAAATCAAGCTGAGAACAAGCAAACAAGCAAACATGAGTGCATGTAATTTCTCTCTGCCCTGGGCTGTGGTTGCGATGTGACCAGCTGTTTTAAGTTCCTGCCATGTTGACTTCCTTGCAGTAACTAACTCTAACCTGGAATTGTAAGCTGAAACAAACTCTTTTCTCTCCTAAGTTAATTTTTGTCAGGGTATTTTGTCATAGCAACATAAACAGAACTAGCACACTGGTCAAATCCTCCAAATCCTAGCTGCGTAACTCCATTTCACAGCAAACCACCACTTAGCTTTTCTAGTCCCTAGACTGCAGGAAAACAAGCTGCCCTTCCCGTGGCTGGATCAGCAGAATCCCTGACAGGGGAAGGGGTGGGGAGCACACAGGTAGGACTTTCCCGGAGTCTAGTCTCTTTCGGTATAATGCCTTGTGTTATCTGAGTAGGGCTCAGTCACTTCTGCGTCTTTAACACTAGGTAGTGCTCTGACCCCAGGTTTGTGTAAACTCTAACGTCGACTTGGTGCTGTATGAAGTGGGGGCTTGATAAGCAGGGACTGGGAGATGGAGGAAATGCAGATGTCTGCGGTCATCTGGGTCTCCAGAAGTAACCCATAATAAACTCATTCTACCCATCAAGGGGATCTCGGACAAGTCAGTCTTTGGGCTGTTGGTGCTGTTTTAGTTTGAAGGAAAAAATGTCAATTTTTGCACTTCTTCAAAACAATGCCCCAAAACAGCATTTCATCAACGAATGAAATGTTGTCACACAGTGACTGTGTCACCACTTAGGTCAACCATGATAAATTCCAGATGATGATTTACTCTAGAATTCCTCCCATGCTTTTTCAGTTCTCTGCCTTGTCATATACAATATTGGGAAGACAGAGTGCCCATAATGGCTCTTAGACAGATAGCTGGCTCTTTTGGGAGATGTTACAGGCTGTGATTTTTCTAATGTGAGCTGAGGTGGCACTGGAATCCAGCAGGAGGGTGTGACAAAGACTTTCTCCCCATGATTCTGGAATCAGCACTTTCATCATCGCAAATGGCAGAAGCATAACTCAGATGAATGTCAGCAGGAGTCACGTGGGCAGGCTGAAGTGAACATGCTGAGTTCACCCCTTCTTTATTGTTATTGTATATTATCGTGGCCATTGATGACAGATGTAGAGGTTGATTCAGGGCAAAGGCTCTTTATTCTTTTGTCAAGTTCAATCCCTGGTCCCAGCCCTGGAGTCCTGGAGCATTTCAGCCTCTGTACAATCTACTTTAAAATTTTTTTTTGGTTTTTTGAGACAGGGTTTCTCTGTTGTTACTCTGGCTGTCCTAAAACTCACTCTGTAGACCAGGCTGGCCTCAAACTCAGAGATCTGCCTGCCTCTGCCTCCAGAGTGCTGGGATTAAAGGTGTTTGCCACCACCGCCAGGCACAATCTATTTAAGCCTACTAGAAGACTTCAGCTTCTGTACAATTTAGAACGTTCAAACCTCCATACAATCTAATTTATCTCCTAGACTTACTGCTGACTGAGCCACTCTGACTAGTTCCTTCTGAACTCTGACTCTTCTGGTTCAACTCACTCGCTGTTCTGCTCAAACTCTTCTCCAAGCTGCTGGTTTAGACTGACCTTCTGAGCCAGCTGACTGTTTCTGACTGAACTCTTTTGATTCTGGCTGACTCTCACAAATTCTCTGATTGAACTGCTCTGCTTCAAACTGACTCACTCTTCCCATCTGATATTGACTTCTGCTGAGCTGCCTCTGTGTCTCTGTGAGCTCTCATTGTCCCCTACTGCCCCAGTCAGACTTCTTCATTATCTCTCTGTCTTGTCCTCTGTCTCTGAGCTGAGAGACTGCTTTTCGATTGTAAGAGTTGGGCGTGTTCCTCACTCTGACTCCCTCTGCTAACCCTTCCTATGATTGTCACTTTGTCTGCCCTCCACTCTTATATCAGGCATCACTTCCTATCTGACACTGACTCCTTCTGAGCTCTGCTTCCTGTTTCCCAAGTGCTGGGATTAAAGGTGTGCACCATCACTGCATTCTGAATCCTGGGATTAAAGGTGTGTACTAACATTCTTTCTACCCTAGGGCAGCCATGCTGTTTGGGTAAAGGATTAAACATTCATCTACATATTATGTATGTGTGTGTATGTAATATATTGTATAATATGTGTATTTGAGATTGGGTCGCTGTGTAACACAGGCTGGCCTCAAACTCCTAATGTCTCAGCTTCCTGAATGCTATGGCAGTGGCTTGTGTAAGAATGCAAGAGAGCACACACACAATTAAAACCAGTTTGCTTGTTTTTTTTTTTTTTTTTTTTTGAGACAAGTTATAACTATGTAGCCCTGGCTAGGATTTAATGCCAACATATAGGAGGCAGAGACAAAAAGACCTCTGTGAATTTGAGGACAGATTGATCTACACAGTAAATTCTAGGCCAGCCAGGGCTACACTTGATAGCTTGTTTCAAAACCAAAAAGGGGGGATCAGGAGAAGAGGGGGCTTATAGGAAAGAAAGGGAGTGGAAGGGGGTGAAAGAGGGTAATGGAGGGTGAATTTAATCAACAAGCATTATGCAAATGTATGAAACTGTCAAAGAATAAGTAAAAATATTAACAGCAACAAATTGAGGAAGGCAGCGGGCTTCCCCCTGGTGCTCAGAGCACCTTTGCAAGCTGTGGAGCACCTGGTGCTGTTCTGTGTGTTAAGGAGCTTAAGTGACCTGGGCTCTCTGTTAGCCTCAGCCCGTGGAAAATGGGCAGTCCTAAAATGGACGCCACCAGCACAGATCTGGAAGCAGTTAGAACTTGTTTACAGAGATGTTAATGAGACTCACAGGCCCTGGAGAGTCAGTGACTTCACCCTTGACTTTGTTTCCCTGTAGGTTACTCAACTCTGGGTTCTGCTTTACTTTCCTTGCCTCTAAGACTTAGCTTGCTTCCTTCCTTCCTTCCTCCCTCCTCCCTCCTTTCCTTCCTTCCTTCTTTCCTTTCTTCCTTTCAGATGTATCTTATTTTAATTATGTTTATATGCATGTGTGTCTGAGTGTGGGTGTCTACAGAGGCCAGAGGCATCGAATCCTCCCCTTGGAGCTGGAGTTACTCGTGGCTTGTGAGCTACCCATGTGGGTGCTGGAAACTGAATTCAGGCCCTCTGGAAAGAGCAGAATATGCTCTTAATTGCTGAGTTATCTCTCCAGCCCTGAGACGTTGTTTTCTCATCTACATGATGATGATAACGGTCATTGCAGATGCCAGGCGCAGCAGCCTCATCACTCTGGAGGCTGAAGCAGGAGGGTCACGAGTTCACAGCCAGCCAGCCGGGACTATGTAGCAAGACTCTGTCTCATGAAACCAAACCAAACCACCCCGAACAAGCACCCAATAATAGTAGACATGGGATATGGTAGCTGCCCTTGATGCACTAAAAGAAAGAAAAAAGAAGCAACTTCTGTCTTGTAACATTGCGAGAATCTCTTGTTTTATCGTTGCAGTGTGAAAACTAGACAGAGCTTAACTGCGTGGGCTGAAGGGTTACAGTGGAAGATAATGCCACATTGTTATTCTTTTTCTTTTTCCTTTAAATTTTTTATGTAATTATTATGTTTCTCCCTTTTTGTTATGCAAACTGATGGGTTTCATTCAGGCATTTTTATATTACTTTGTTTTTGAAATTTATTTATTTGTTTCCCTCAATGTAGCACTGTCTAGTCTGGAACTCACTTCTGTAGGCCAGGCTGGCCTTGAACTCATGGAGATTCTCCTGCCTCTGCCTCCCAAGTGCTAGGATTAGAGGTGTGTACCACCACACCTGGTCCAGGGATTAATTAATTTATATTTTATGGGTATGGGTGTTTTACCATGTATAGAGACCACAGGAAGATGTTGAATCCCCTAGAATTGGAGTTACAGACAGTTGTGAGCCCCTATGTGGGTGCTGGGTATCGAACCTGTGTCCTCTGGAATAGCAGCCGGTGCTCTTAACCGCTGAGCCATCTTCCTAACCTGCTTTTGTTTGTGTTGAGCTTCCCTGATCTCCTTGCCTGCTCCTACTAGCTCCCTTCCTGCACCCACTAGTCCGCGGAGCCCCCTTTCCTTCTTTTCTTTCCCCTTTGTTGTTTCTTTTCTAGGTTTATGGTCTACACCAGTCCAACAGATATATGAAAATTGAAACCTAGGCTATGAGCTATTGGCGTTTATTTGTCTTTGTGGGTCTGGAATATTTTGCGTCATGTAATACTTTCCAGTCACACTTATTTTCTGCAAACGTCATGTTCTTTTCTTTAAACAAAAAACGTTACATTTATCTAAAATTTTTACTACATTTATTTACTCATTTTCATATGCATATGTGCGCATGCGTGTGTTTGTATGTGTTTGGGCATACATGTGGTGGTCAGAGGGCAACTTGCAGGGGCTGGGTGTCCCACGGATAAAACTTGGGTCGTCAGGCTTGGTAACAAGTGCGTTTATCCGCTGAGCCAAACTGCTGGCCCAACAGGGGATCTCAATAGCTCAGGTTTTGGATATTTCTGACACTGAAATGCCTCTGCGCTGATGGTTTTCAGGTACAGGGCTGGGGAGACGCGCTGCATGCAAACATGAACACTGCGCTTGCGTCCCCCAGTACCCATGGAAAGGCTGGGTGTACAGGGCAGCCCACCATCCAAGTGCTCAGGAGGCAGAGGCAGGGGATCTCCAGAGCAAGCTGGGCAGCTGGACTAGACAAATCGATGTGTTCTGGGTTCAGTGAGAGACCCTGTCTTAGTCAAATAAAGTGGAGAGTGATCAGGGCTGGAGAGACGGCTCAGCGGTTAAGAGCGTTTCTGGACCTGAGTCCGGTTCCCATCATCCGTATTGTGCAGCTCACAGTCTCCTGTAATTGGATCTCCAGGGGGATCCGACGCCCTCTTCTGGTCTCTGTGTGTATCTACACACATGTGGAATACACACACACACACACACATATGCATGCAAACACATGTGCACACCTACCCACACCTACATATATGCACATGCACACGCATTTACCCACACAATACACCCGCGCCCCACACCACACACATACACGTGCAAAAACAAACAAAAAAGAAATCTCAGACTTCTTAAAAGAAAGTCCAGCCAGAGTATTTGTTGACTTCTGTGCTTGTTAAGGAAAATAAGACATGGTTTAATGTTTCTCAACACCCCTCCCCACCCCAAACTTGCTAGAAGACAGTCAACAACGTCTAAGCTGTTAACACTCATTGGGAAATGTTTGAAACCTGAGATTCGTGGTTTGTTATGAAATAGGCAGTGGCGTTCTGAAGTTTGAATTTCTTCCTGCTTGGCCTTCGTTACCTGTAGACTTCAGGCGGAGGAATAGGGAAAGGAGGGGTGGGAAGGATGGGGGAAGGGTGGAGGGCAGAGGTGGGGAGAACAGCTGAGCACAGCACTCAGGGCTAGACAGAGCTGCAGGCTACATCTGTGCTGCGAACTTTTGCTGGTCAGTTGAACCAGGGTGAGGAGCGTGTGGCTCCACAGGAGCGTGTGGCTTGCATCGTGGCATCTGGAAGGGAAGAAATGGAGAGTGAGTTGGGAGGCGATGGGAGAGCGGGAGAGAGCCAGGAGCGAAATATGGCCCCCAAGGTGGACACTCAGGGACCCACTCTTTTCTAAAAGGCCCCATTTCCAAAGTTTCCATCTCCCGCCCACAGCCCATTAGATTATGAATTCATCAATGAATTAATCCACGGATGAGGCAGGAGGCCCCACGATCCAATCACTTCCTACAATTCCACCTTTGAACGCTGCCTTGGGCACCAAGCCTTTTCCCTTACCTTTTAAGTAACATATATTAACTATAAATAAAAATGGGCTTAATATATTTTATTTAAAAAATAAAAAAAATTTTTATCTTATTTTATGCGTATGAGTATTTTGCTCGAATGTATGTCTGTGTATCAGTTGAGTGATGGTGTTCCCAGAAGCCAAAAGAGGGCACTGGATCCCCTAAAACTGGAGTTCTAGATAGCTATGAGCCACCATGTGGGTGCTGGGAATTGAGCCCGGGTCTTCTGGAAGAGCAGCCAGTGTTCTTAACCACTGAACCATGGCTCCAGGCTCCTCATTATGACATTTTCATAAGTGTATATAAGGTATTAGGATTCTTTATATTCGCCCCATTACCCTCTCTTGTACCCCCGCCACCTCTGATCTCCTTTCTCTTTCTAACTAGTCTTAGGGATAAATGTTTAACACAGAGCAGGATTGTTATAAGTCTATATCATATCGACTTGCATTTCAAGGTCTATGTAGGAGTCACAGAGGTTTTTGCACTCACAGACAGGCACTAGGGGAATGTAAAATTCACAGGATTGTTCCTTCAAAGGAAGGACTGCACAACCTGTTATCTGCCCAGCAGGCCACGAGTGGGCGTGGTTAATAGCCTGGTGGCCTCTGCTATGTCTACATGAGCTGAGCATGGTGGCCCACACTTACAATCTCTGTAATTAGGAAATGGAAGCAGGGGAATTTTAAGTTTGAGGTCATCCTGGGCTACCAAACTTAGTCCCCGTGTGGCCTCCCGTGTGGGCTGATGGAGGGTGAGGA
>JAMJFZ010001564.1:30000-77861 GCA_026225945.1 Cricetomys ansorgei
TGTAGACCAGGCTGGCCTTGAACCCACAGAGATCTGCCTGCCTCTGCCTCCCGAGTGCTGGGATTAAAGGCGTGTGCCATCATTACCTGGCTTTCTTCTTACTTTTAATGAATTAATATGTGATATTATTTGTGTACCCCCTAAAGACTTCACAGGCTGATAGTTCCTGTCAGTCCATACACATATACAACACAGGTCATCATTTAGGTCTCTTCTGCATTTTTAGGTCACACCTGCATTTAGGTCTCTTCTTGTCTAGTGCTACCCATGCAGCCATTCATATTTGCCTGCATTTTTCAAATGCCAACGAGCTCTCTTCCCTACTTTCATCTGTCTGTCTGTCTGTCTGTCTGTCTGTCTGTCTGTCTATCTACCTATCAATATATATTTTCTCAATTCTACCCATTGTTCCATATATCCATCAAAATATATTTATTCTCCTTGGTATGCAAACATCTTTCCATCATATTATTCATATATCCGTCAGTGTTCTATGTATCTACTAATCCATCTGCCCTTCTGTTCGTGCATTGACCTTTATATCATTCACACATTCATTAATTTTCCATCTACCCACTCTTCTATCCTTTATCTGTCCACTCATGCACCTTTTCTTCCAGCCACTATCTGTTCATCTTAATCCCTCTATCCACTTACACTTCACTCATCCATTGAGACTTCCATCCTCATATCCACCCACCCATCCACCTACCCACCCACCCATCCATCATCCATCCATCATCCATCCATCCATCCACCTATCTACCCACCCATCCATCCATCCATCCACCCATTCACCCACCCATTCATCCATCCACCCATCCATCCACCCACCCATCTATCCACCCATCCATCCACCCACCCATCCATCCATCCTCATATCCATCCACCTACCCACATATCCATCCACCCACCCATCCATCCATCAGCCATCCACCCATCTATCATCCATCCATCCATCCATCCATCCATCCATCCATCCACCACACCATGCACCGTTCCAGGCCAGAGCACTGGCTGCTCATCCAGGGGGACCTGAGCTTGTTTCCTAGCACTCGCATAGGGTTCACAAACACCTATAGTTCCAGTTTCAGGAGACCTGATGCCCTCATCTGGCCTCCACCATTCCATTCTTCCTTTCATTTATCAATATATTCTAAAATGATCTTATTACATTTCCAAGCAGTCCACCAATCCACGCATCAGGTGATTTCTATTACAGTCTTCACCCAAGGTAACTCCCTCTGTATGTGTGCATTGATATACAGTGGTGAGCTCTTGTGTAAACATACACCTGTTTACAGAATCCAACTGGTACCCAGAAAATAGAATTAGTATTTCCATTTAAGGAATACTCTATACAGCAGTCCATCCTTATCTCCTTCACTTCTCTAGGCATTAAACAGGAAATTAACCCAGCCACAGCTCGCAATCCTGTAAGAAAACTTCCTTGGCTCTTGCTGATTATTCCTAGCATGGTTCCCTTTTCCTTCAGTCTGGACTATTTTGGAGGGTCTTAATAACATGCAGGGAATCTTAACTTCCATCTGAGTCTGGAAGGTTGAGTTTTCATCATCCTGTCTACCACAGACTTGAGTGCAGAAAGGGAAAGGGGGGGCAGGAGCCTGACAACTGACATCCTGGCAGGTTTAGCTCTGGCCAATGGAGAACGATGGAAGGTTCTTCGACGTTTTTCCCTGACCATCCTTCGAAACTTTGGGATGGGGAAGCGGAGCATTGAGGAACGGATCCAGGAGGAAGCTGGCTACCTACTGGAGGAATTCTATAAGACCAAGGGTATGGAGACCACCGCGGGTGACTGGGCATTTGTGGAAAGCTCTGTCATGGGAAGGCTGGCTTCGGTGGGAGAAAGACCTGAAATAGGAAAGGATAGGAAACCTTAAGGGTTCACAGAGATTTTCAGGGATAGTCCATGTTAAAAACCAGTATGGAAGGCCCTGAGAGACTGCTTGTCCAGAAATGACCATCAGTGGATCTCAGGGGTCTGTAACTCAAGAAAACAAACAGGACTCTAGTCATAGGTGAGTTTGTGTCTTTTATTGGAGAAAGGATTGAATTTTGTTATGTTATACATGCTTTATTATAATGAAGACAACAACATAAAACTTACCATCGTCAGCATTTTAAGGGTAGGTAGTTGGGCAGGTGAGGTGGTTTGACACTGGCTGCTCATCCAGGAGAACCAAGTTGATTCCTGGCATTCACGAGAGACTTGTGACTATCTACAATTCCACTTTCAGGCAATCCAGTGCCCTCACCTGGCCTCCACAGCTACCGGGCATGCACGTGGTACATAGAAATACATTCAGGCAAAAAACACCTATACACACATAAAACTTAATTAAAACACAATTTTAAAAAGAGTGTAGTTTGTTAGTGGTATGTAATTCAAATCGCTGTAGAAGAAATGCTTAGGAAGTTTCTCATTTGAAAATCTCATTTACTCCCTCCTACGTGTGTATGTGTGTGTGTGTGTGTGTGTGTGTGTGTGTGTATGTATGAGTTTTGTTTTATTATAATTCTTAAAGATGTCTAGTTCCCATAAAATAGGGCATGAAGTCTATAGAGAGAACAGACAAAGATTGAGAAACACAGAGACAAATACATAAGAGATGTAGACTCACATTTATTAAAGCCAGAAGTCCTTTGTCTGGACTCTACAGATGGATAAAGAATCTGCTCACAGCTTTCAGTAATCATTGTGAATGTGTTCATGGGTCTGGAGAAACTAATCCCAAACTCTTTTCCTGGCCAGCATCCCATTTTACAGATAATGTATCTGAGACCTAGTGAAACATTCTCTTTTTTTCATATGCATGTGTGTTTGATGTATGTATGTGTATGTGTATGTTTCTGTGTGTTCATGTAAGTGCATTAGTGTGGAGGCCAGGGATTGGTGTCCAATGTCTTCCTCAATTCCTCTCACCTTTATTTACTGAGTTATTCATGAATTATCACCGAGCGCAAAGCTCATCAGTGCCACAAATCTAGCTAGCCACCACGCTCCAGAGAACTCCGGTCTCCATCTCTTAAGTACTATGTCAGAGTCAGGCTGTGACACTTTTTAAACCTTCCCATCTCTTTATTTGGGCGCTCAGGACCCTGACTCAGGATTATAAGTGGCAGACGATTCATCTGCCGAGCCTTCTCCCCAGACCCAAGGAAGGATTTCTTAATAAACTAAATGTTTGGTTTTGATGGACCTAAACGGAATTCGGGTGGTTTGCTTTTGTAAAATTATATTTTTATTATTTTATGTGTACAGATGTTTTGTTTGCATGTATGTCTGCACCATGTGCGTGTCTGGTGCTCCCAGAAACCTTCAAACTGGAGATACAGTTGTGAGGTGCTGTGTAGGTGCTGGGAATCCAACCCAGGTCCTCAGGAAGAGCAGCTGGTGCTCTGAACCACCAAGCTGTCCCTCCAGCCCCTCAGGTGGTCTTTTTCAGATGTGTCCTCTATATTCCTTTCCATCCACCACAAACACATGTAAGTAACAGAGACAAAAGGTCATGCTGAAGTTCTCTTGCATTTCTTGAGTGCTTACTCCAGGCCAGGAGCCATTGTACGTCCATTTTACATGCATCCTCATACTGAACACCCGCAGATCGATTAGGAGAATTCCAAACTAGACTCAGATACGAAAACGATGCACTCGTACACACCACTAAGCAGCAGATCCGGGCTCTCTGCCGCCTGGAATGGTTTCCCGACCTACGTCACTTGAGACTGCCTCCAACAGAGTCCATTTTCACCACCCCAGGAGCTCCCATAGATCCCACCTTCTACCTGAGCCGCACTGTGTCCAACGTCATCTGTTCCGTCGTCTTTGGAAAACGCTTTGACTATGAGGACAAGCAGTTCTTGAGCCTAATGAAGATGATCAATGAGAGCTTTATAGAAATGAGCGTCCCCTGGGCACAGGTATTTACTGGTCACTAGTCATTCTCAATCAAGGACTTCCTTGTACACCACCTTCTCCTCCTCCTTTTATCCCCAGGGGGCAGTTATCAATTTGTCCAAGTGTCCAAGAAGCAAAGGGTCACGTCCAATTCTCAGACCCTTATTTAGACTAGACTAGTGAGATGGGGTGTCTGTGTGTAGCTCAGGTTAGCCTTGAGTTACTGATCCCTCCTCCTCAGTCTCCCTAGTGCTGGGATTAAGGGTGTGTACTAAGCTGCCCTAGCTCCAGCCACAGACTTTGAACCTAACACTCTGACTTCAGACTCATCCCATCTGGTCCCCAAAGCCCACAACGGACACGTCTCCCTTTGTCTTGTCCCGCAGTTATATGACATGTACTGGGGAGTCATGCAGTATTTCCCAGGAAGACACAACCGCCTCTATAACTTGATAGAAGAGATTAAGGACTTTATTGCATCCAGGGTCAAGATCAATGAAGCATCCCTTGACCCCGCAAACCCTAGAGACTTCATCGACTGCTTTCTCATCAAGATGCACCAGGTACCTCTTCCCCTTACACCATTTCTTTCTGTTGTTTGAGACCTTCATTACTGCCATGTCAAACCCATCTTGCAACTCTTAGGGGAAAAGAGAGAAAGTATCTTTTCATATAGTTTACTTTGATCTCTAGATAAAATAGAGAAACTATAAAAATAAGCCTTTAGAAAACTATAGGAACAAGCATCTTCAAAATAAACTCCCTTAAAATTGATGAAATCAGATTTATTTTAGCATGTACTATGTATTAGTCAGGGTTCTCTAGAGGAATATATGTATCATACATATGATTTATTAGAATATACATGAAAGTTTTCTTCATATATAAATCATATATATATATATGTATACATATATACATGTATATGAGTTATTAGAATGGCTTTCAGGCTGCAGGTCAACAGTGGTAGTCTACCAACAGAAGGTCCAAGAATTTAGTAGTTGTTCGGTCCACAAGGCTGGATGTCTAAGCTGGTATTCAGTATGTGCCAGAATCCTGAATATCAGTGAAGGTATGGACTTGTCAGAAGGATGAGGATAAGCAGACAAAGAGAGAGCAAGCTTCCTGTTCCCATGACCTGTCTATAGGCTGCCAGCAGAAGACATGGTCTCGATTAAAGGTGGATCATCCCACCTCAAAGATCTACATTAGAAGTGAGTCTTCCCACTTCAAATGACTAAATTAAGAAGAAAATCCCTCACAGGCGTGCCCAGCCATTGGTCGTTAGCTATGTCCAGATGTAGTCAAATTGACAACCAAGAATGGCCATCACATACTAATTGCATATGTGTATTAGTGGGCTTCTGTGTGATACTTTCTTACAAGGATGTAGCATGCACTGGTTAAAGCGAACACTCTTCATTTTTGTGATCATTGTCTACCTTCAAGTAAATGTTTCCTAGCTTTCCACTGTGATACAGAACCTGCGGTGATCGCCTCTTGTGTCTGCCATTTTTTTGAGTGACCCTATTTCCCAGCTCTATCCATTTTGCTGCAAAGGACTGTTCCCTTGTTCTTCGTGACTGAGCAATGCACCATTTTGTACATATAACATAGTTTTCTAAAACACATTGTGAATCTACCAAGCATAAAGAAATTTAAAATCTTATCGCTTTCAGACCATCTATACCACAGACTGACGTTCTTGAAAAGCAGAACGTGCCTTCAGGGTTTTCGAATTGAGAAACTTGGAAGCTCACTCTTTAAATTTGAGTTTAAGCTTCAAAGCCACAAGTTTAATGTCTTTGAGATGTAGGGGTGTCTGCGTGTTGACCATCGGAGCTCTAGAAATGTCTAGAACCCGAGTACTTGGCAGTCGGAAGCCGTGTGAGCTGATGTCCCCCAAACTTACAAAATGTATAGGATTCTGTTTCTTCTTCCCATTCTCTTCTTGTCCACTGCAAGCACACTGGCCTGCTCTTGTCATTCCTCTAAAACACCAGGCATGCTCCTGCCTCAGCATCTTTGCTTTGGTTGTTTCTTCTGGACTTAACTCAGCCCATCTTTTCTCCTTTTACAAATGCACCCTGTTCTGCATGAGAAAGAAGGGGGAAGACAAAAGGGTAATAAATGTTGATTATTCTCTTCACTTTCAGGATAAAAGCGATCCCCACTCAGAATTCAACCTCAAGAACTTGGTCCTCACCACCCTCAACCTCTTCTTTGCTGGCACGGAAACTGTGAGTTCTACGTTGCGCTATGGATTCTTGCTGATGATGAAGTATCCCGAGGTGGAGGGTAAGTTCCACCCTGAGTGGTTCATCTGGTACCTCCTTGCCTCCCTGGAAACCGGCAATCTTGGAATTGTACAGTCTTAGCCTTAGCCTCTTGTCCATCGATGATCTCAGAACATGGGTCCTTCAACTTTTTGACTGGTCCCTGCATTTATTTCTCTGTGGCTGTTGAGCCTAGGAAGCCGGTGCTTGTCATCTCACCGTCCTGGTCAGAGCTACTGTTCAGACAGGCTTCCACTAGATTGATGTCAAGGAAGACAGTGGCTTTCTCTCTCTCTCTCTCTCTGCCTTTCTAGTTCTCAGAGCCACTTCCTTGATTTCCTGGGCTCAAGACTGTTTTCTGCATCTGCAAAGCCAGGGCAGAGAACCTTGACATCTCTTTGTTTCTGTTACTGCCCCTCCTCTTCTAACTCTCACCCTCCTCCTCCTCCTCTGTGGTTTAGATACAGGACGTCTCTGCTCATGGCCAATATGGATAAGCCAGCTAATCTCCCCAATTCACAGGAACTCAATGACACCTGTCAAGTGCTCTTTGACCTTCTCTTAGCCTTATGTACGTAACACTGATGTTCACGATTTGAAAACTTGAAAACTGGTCTCCTTCCTTCCCATTTGTCTTTGAGATAGGCTCTCACAGCTTAAGTCCAGCCTGACCTTGGTCTGCTGGTCACTCTTCTTTAGCTTCATGGGAAGCTGGGATTACCCATGAGTCGTCAGACAAGGCAGATGCCATTGAGTGCGATTGCTCAGTTGAGTACATTGTCCATACCAAACATCTGTGTCTGATAAACTGCAATTTGATCTTGTTGGGGGACTCTAGTGATCAAAAGTCATTTCTTGCTTAAGAAAACTCTCTAATTTGGACTTTCTCCCTACTAGTCAAGTTCAAAACAAGCCTTTGGGGAGTAAAACAACATCTGCGTGTGACAGTTCAGCTAGAACCGGATGTTATCCAGACCATTATCCCTTCATGGTGTCTTGGTGTTTTTGAGTCAGGACCAAATTCCCATGTAGCATTCAAGGACCAAGACTGTGTGCCTCCTAATGTCTGATGGGTGTTCAAGTACAAATGGTGTCTGTTGTTCAGTAATCCAAACACACGTGATTCTCCTTTAAACTTCACTGTTTTTCCTGGATCTAGGTCTTTGACTTAATGACATCTACGAAACTCAGAACATGACTTACCCTAGCCTCTCGGCATAGACATGCCCTGGCCAGACACATGGCTTATACCTGTAATCCAGGACATATGAGGCTGACGGGAAGCTAGAGAATTTGATATCTACACAATCTATACAGTGAGTCCCAGTCCAACACGCACGACCCAGTGAGACCTTTTTGACAAAAACAAACAAACAAACAAGCACATGCCCCTCCCCCAACCACAAATAACAACAAAGACTCAGCGGTGACAGCAAACACCACACTTTCCTGTCACCTTTTCCGGTCTATTTTCCGCCCTCCCACAGCCAAGGTTCAAGAGGAGATTAACCAGATGATCGGAACACACCGTACCCCAAGAGCAGACGACCGGGTAAAGATGCCCTACACTGACGCTGTCATCCATGAAATACAGAGAGTTACAGACATTGTGCCCCTTGGTGTCCCCCATAACGTTACACGGGACACTCACTTCCGAGGCTACTTCCTGCCTAAGGTGAGGTTGTACCGTTGTTGCTCTCCCTTTCCTGACCCCTCTCTCTTCCTGTTTCTGTAACCCACCCCCACTGCCCAACACAGGATTTGAATCACGTCTCTCTGTCTCCCAGGGCACAGACGTGTATCCCTTGATTGGCTCAGTCCACAGAGACCCCAAATACTTCCGTTACCCAGATGCTTTTTATCCTCAACACTTCCTGGATGAACAGGGACGATTCAAGAAAAATGATGCCTTTGTGGCCTTTTCCTCTGGTAAGTTAATCATGCCTAGATCTCCCCAGATACATACTAGAGCAGTATCTCCAAGTTCAGTGTTATAGACGTATAAAACCCTAAGATTAGGACATGTTAGAACAACTCACAATGATTAAGAACAATTAGAGTGGGCATGGTGGTGCACGGCTGCAGTCTCAGTACTCAAAAGGCACGGGTAATAAGCTCTCAAGCTGAAGGCTAACCCGGGCTACAGTGATGGCCAGCCTGGGCTCACAGGTGATGGCCAGTCTGGGTTCACAATGATTCCTGACTTTAAAAAAGTAGAAATAGAGAAAAAACTAAGATATCAGAGCAACAATAACACTGAACAAGCATCCAGTAAACCTAACCATATTATGTTAGGAATCAAATTAAAGATATTTCACGCTGTGTCAGCCCACTCACGTCTGCCGTGGACGGTGGACAAATGTACTACAGACAAACACAGCCCCTGAAGACACTTGACTGGATGGCCATGTGTGTGTGAAGATGTAAAAGCTCTTATTCAAGGGCCCTGAGACATGAAACTCATTTAACTTACATGAAATATTTTTTTGGTCTGAATATTTTCAAATGTTCTAAAAGATGAAAAGTATTCATACCCCGTGTGTTTTACAGACACAAAGTAGTATTGTAGATTCACCTCATAGACAGAAGTTTTGTTATCCCTGGTCTTGGCCTCTTGTAATTTTAATGGCAGTCACGGGAAGCCTGGAGCCAGGGTGAATGATTGCACCTAATTATGGCAATTAGGAAGTGATCCTTAAATATAATTTTCAGCTTAAAAAAAAATCTCACTAGTGTCTGATAGCTAAGGCATTTGAAATACCTTCAAGGAATTAAAATGAACAGAATTACGACTTTTCCCCTCCTCGATCTGGGAAAGGGATTCACATACCACGAGCAAATGTTCTATCACCAAGTCACACACACCAGCCTTTCACTGGCGGAGTCCAGTCAGCACTAGCTGTTGAGGTCACACCCAGCCCTCACGAATCCTTTGGAACCAGTCCATCTTTGATTTTGTAGAATCAGGGTCAGCGGAGAAGTAGCTGCCACCTGCTCGGTCCCTCTAGGCGGCAGGCGGCAGTTGGGCAGTAGTTGTGGGACCCCAGTGTACCCAGGGATGATGTATCGTGGGTACATCTGTGAGCTGAGATGCTGAGGAGCCAATCGGGACTGTGTGGGTGGGGTGGTCACAGTAGGTGCATGCCACGCCCCTCCCTGTCACTTCCGTGTCTACAGGAAAGCGCATCTGTGTGGGGGAGGCCCTGGCCCGCATGGAACTCTTCCTCTACTTCACCTCCATCCTTCAGAGGTTCTCCTTACGTTCACTGGTGCCTCCTGCTGATATTGACATCACTCCCAAGATCTCAGGCTTTGGCAACATCCCTCCCAATTACGAGCTTTGCCTCATGGCCCGCTGAGTGCTCGCTACTAGACCAGCAAAGAGTCACCTGATCACTGAGACCCACTGGAGTTCACACACATCCACTTTCCCCATCACTGTGCGGAGACCACGGGACAGGAGAGGTGTCTGGAAACACAAAGCTGGATGTATAAAAGCAGGATCCTAGCTACAGTTCGGGGGGAAAAGCTGGAAGGTTTAATTAAATTCACCGAATTTCTCTATGTTGGTCTCAGTCTGTACCACTCTTGCAGATTCCGTGTGTTTATAAAGTCACTTTGCCTTTGCCCTGACATTGACCAGAATGTACTCTGTAATTCTTTTCTGTTTGCTTTTATTTCTCATCCCCAATAAAGAACTCAAGATGGTTGACCATGCAAATTTACTGCATATCATGTTGACAGTTCTTTGTCGCGCGCTACCTTCGCCGATAAAGGAGACGCGGCAAAATAGAATTCTTCTGACAACAGTTTATTGAACAGCTCTTTTAGACAACAGATGGAGAAGGACCCCGAGTCTAGAAAACCCCGGCTAATATAGAGCTCTGGGGAATGTTTTTCCCTGCCAATTGGTGCTCTTGTAGAACCTAATTAGTATACTGCCTTCAATCGGCAGCTTTTACGATCCCAATTAGCATGTGGTTACCTTGAGCAGTTTACACAGCCAGTGCATGCGCAAAAGCAAACAACGCTCCCGTGAAGAACCAGGAAGCAGGAAGCCGGCGCCATCTTCTAATGGCGAATAATATCGGCTCCCAACACAGTTCCATTGTTTCGGGAAATAACCAAGGGCTGAGACGTCCAGGCTGAAGGCCAGGCAGCAGTTTGCTGTATTCACGACAGACCCAGGGGACAACAGTCCAATGGCTGATCCCTGAATTTAGTTAAACAGAGCTTACGCCCTTACGTGGTAACCCAGAGTAATGTGTACTTTGATTGGCTGTATTAAACTTGCATAACAGAATATATAAAAACCGGTCCTAGAACAGGAGTTTACCATGGGCAGAACTGTTTTCATTGCAGAAGGAAGGGGGAGGAGGTTAGTTATGGAGGAGACACAGTGAGCTACCGCAGGATGCTGGCATAGTCTTTTTTTCCCTTAGATTCCAAGGGGCTCTTCTACCTCAAGGTGAAGTATAAAACAGAAGTTGGAATGACTTCTGACTGCTTGGTTCTTATAGTAATTCCCCACCCCACACCAAGTGATTCCCCAATGGTTGTGTCTCTCCTTGTGACATCAACCAACCTTCAATCCCACAAACAGAAGCTACCTCAAAACTAGTCCTTATTCTCAGTCAGCTGAGACATCAGAACCCACGAGAGCTATCCAGTACCTGGGATCTAATGTCATCTGGATATCTCGACAGATACCCTGAGAACAAAGCCCTCTGCTCGGCTCTCTACCCTGGGCAGATTTCCCCAACTTACCTAATCTCTAAGGACAATGTGGTCCTTTTGAAAGTCCTAACACCTTCCCAGGGGAGATCAGTGATGGTTGTAGGCCCCTACTCCATGCCCCAACACCTAGTTAGGCAAAGTCAAGGCCAGTAAAATTATTCTGCCCCTGTACCAACTGTCTGTAGAGGAACACTTGGTCCTTGATCTAGCAGCATGGCTGCTCTGGTAAAGGATCAACTTCAAAGGCCAGTGTGATAGACATTTGATCTCTGATATGGTGGCATGGCCACTCTAGGCAGAAGGGATGTTAGTCAGGCTAATTCTGTCCTCTGTGTTATAGCTAAATGAAAGGGAATTCTGTGGTTCCTCCCCAGTGACTAACATGGAGATATAAGGAACACCCTGTGTCTCTCAGTCTGACCTTCACCTAGTGGCGGCAAGGTTGACTGGCCTGGTGTTTGAAAAGCAAATTGTGGGATTCTCTTCATTAATGCAAAATAAGATTTTGTGTCTGAAGGCAACTTAGCATAGGCCTTTAAGCCAACTCAGAAGGCAATGGTAGCACACTCTACTGTCAGCACACAGAAACTGTCTTCCAGAACTGGCCAAGGTTGTATCTCACGCTGGCAGCCAAACTTGGTACTGTAAGAGACACCCAGGTGGTGCTGGTTTTGAAGGCATGAAGGGGTCATTGGAGAGCAGGCTTGGCACTACAAGAGGCTAGGAGAGGCCATCGGTAAAAGTGCAGCCTCAGTAGCAGTTGAAGGCGCAGATTGAAGGGGTCATACAGAGAAGCTGATGCTTGGCACCATGAAAAGAATCCAGGAGAGGCTATTGGTGAAGTAGAGCCCAGTTGCAGCAAGGGCCCCTGCATTCTGAAGATGCCAGTACCACCAAGACAGTAGCAGCAGTGGAGTGAAGCCGACTGGATCCTGAAGGACAAACTGTGTAGTGATCCAAGCCCTTCAGAGCAGTCCAGAAGATCATGAATGACTTTCAGGTAATTGGACATTGATAATGTTTTTCTGCTGTCTAAAGACATCGTGAAAAGCTTGATAGATGTTTGGTTTCATTTAATCCTGTGCATTAGCAACCCTCGTGATTGTTCCTCTTGTAAATAGTTTTGCTGTTGTAGTGTTAAATTGTGTTGTAGAGATAAAGCAATTTTTAATTGGCTTATACAGAAAAGGGGAATTGTTGTAGAAGTTTATTTTTAGTTGTGTTTAAAATATTGCTTAGTGCACTGTTGGGTGAGAGTCTGCCTAGGGCTTCTGTATTGTCTGCAGGCGTTGGATTTATGTGGCGGGTGTTTGATTGCTAATGATCAGCACATGCTACCAATAGAACACCTGAGGAGTTCTGGATCAATAAAAACACCTGAGCTCAGATGCTTGGAGTTACAACTGTCCAGTATGGCCCTTGCCGTGATGATGGTTCCCCTCTGCTGAGGTCTGGCAGGGATTGTACTGATGAATATGCCTCCTTGTCATCCTTGGTGAGCCACACAGCAGACTAACAACTAGAGAAGTCAGCTCTAACGCCAGAGAAGAAACGGACTCGCCAATGAGAGTGAGGATAAGCATGTGAAGAGCAAAAGCTTCCTTCTTCCATGTCCTTCACACAGGCTGCCAGCAGAAGACATGGTTAGATTTACGGTGGATCTCTCTACCTCCAAAGATGGCGATATAGAATGGGTATTCCCACTTCAAGTGATTCAGTCAAGCAAATCCCTCTCAGGTGTGCCCAACCCCGGAGTTTTAGTTAATTCCTGATGTAGTCAAGTTTACAACCAGGAATAGCAATCACCACTGGCCATCTCTTTAATCTGCCAAGATACCTCTTTATCCCCGTCCATAGCATTTAATTTATGAAGCAAAGGGGAACCAGGTTGATGTATCCCACCGTTTGGATTGAGCTCTGCTTAGGGTTTTCTTCTCTCACAGTCTTTACACTAAATCACACGAGAGCAGGAAGGAGATTCTGAGACTTTAAGCTAGGTCCTGCAGCTGAGCTCCAGAGACCCCCACCTTCGGAAGCCCATGCAGAATACATGGGTGTGTCTACCTCGAGGAGCATGGACAATCACACGGCTGTGTGCTTTCTACGCACGGACACGCAGGTCCTTGCTCCTCTATGCTAATTCATTATTCTCCTGGCATTCTGTCAAAGTATGACTGAGTCAGGCGTAATGGCCTGACTTGGCACAGGGGGCATGGGTGCCCTGGCGATCGAGGTGTGTGAGAGAAAGCAGGACTGTGGGAAAGTATGTGTTGGAGCTAGATCAGTTGCCTATGAGGGCTGTGGGAGAAACACCTCAGACAGGGCTGTTCAGGATGTGTGATAGTATCTCAGGCCCCTGTTTGTCGGGGGGAAAGGGTGACATCAAGAAGCTGCCCAAATGGGCCAGTCAGCTCAGTGGGTAAAGGTGCTGCTGTTCAGCCTGGTGACGTGAGTTTGTGTCCTGGGACCCACATGTAGGAAGGAGACGACACACTCTTTTAGCTTGTTCTTTGCCTCTACATGTGTGCCATGGCATGCTCTCCCTCTGAAATTAATAAGTAAATGTAAATAAAATCTCCCAAGCAAACAGATCGATGTACAAAATAGCAACACAAATCAAAACAAAACTCTCACTAATCAAAACAGTGAAACCTATCCGAAGGACTGTGAGTACAGCCTTGTCTTCAGGTACATGCTGGACTCTCACGGTCTACGACAATTCAATTTAACTGAGTTTTCGTTGTTGTGGTTTTTTAAAGATAAAGTCACTACATAAATTTTGCTGACTGGAAGCTAGGTATGTAGCTCAGTCTGGCTTCCACCTACCTCTGAGTGCTGGGGTTAAAGGTCTTTACCACCATGCCTCGTTATGTGAGTCTTTTAAACATCAGTATAGATTCAAGTTGGTAAGTTCCACCCCTGTTACCCTTAAACTGGGCTTGGGCACATGTTCCTCCCTTGTGGGTTTAAGTCCTGGATGAGAGGGTGATGGGACAACTTTAGCAGAGCTGACAAGAAACCCTTGCTCAGTGAGTGACAGCTGTTATTACCACAACCCATTGCATGGTTAATTTTTTTTTATTATTATCACAATTTTAGCAAGGTGAGTATTCTATGTATTCAGTCCCTTCTCAACCCTCAGTTTTCACCTTCTCTCTTTGTCCTGCCTTCACTCCGGCCTACTCAAGACTCGCTCTCCCTCTTGCCCAACCCTGGGTCAGCCCCAACTCAGAGTGGCAGGAAGCTCATGGTGTACTTTGGTATGAGCCTGGTAAATCCCAAGGGTTTGGCAGACTCATTAATGTCTTCAAGTTTCTTTGGGAACTTGAAACGGAAGTTCTGCAAGATGGTGGTGAGGAAGAGAAAGAGCTCCATCTTAGCCAGTCCGTCTCCCAAACAGAACCGCTTTCCTGAAGAGGGGGAGAGAGAGGGGACCACAGAGATGAAGGCTGCTCTCACATGTCTTGTCTCAGTACCCAGGGCCCAGCTGCATCCTCTTATGGAGAAGGGCCCTAAACCGGAGCCTGAAGGATCATCAGGGAAGACTCCTAAGCCTCTCTGAATATCAGCTTCCCGATACATCCCATTCCAGGCTGAAGCAATGGGAAGTCCAGATGCTTCTGCTCCCAATTATACTCTCAATTACGGATGCTGTGCTATTGTCTCCTTTTTAAGAGTCTAAAGACTCTTGCATGCATGCATGCAAGACCTGGAAAGAGCACAGACTCAGTCTGAGCTTTGCTTTCCCCCATCTCCGAAAGGAGTCTCATTTACCCTCTTCCTTTGACCCGTGTCAGATGCTTGGTGCTTGAGAGTAAAATGGTTGTGTCTGGTTGGCTGGAAGTTAGATTCCAAGAGGAACTCCCAAGCAGGGAAAGGATGCTAGGCTGCATCACAGAGAGGGCAGCTGGCATGAGCTACCCCTGTTGGTGTGAGCAGGGGTCCAGTGACCGCCAACGTTTCTTACCGATGGAAAAGGGTAGAAAAGCAGCATTCTTCTTCAACTGCCCCTTGTCATCCAGGAAGTGCTGGGGGTTGAAGTCTTCGGGAGTAGAGAAGAACTTAGGGTCTGTCAGCAGAGAACCTAGTATAGGAAACACTTCGGTGTCCTGGAAGAGAGACGGAAGGAGATTTGAGAAGGTGGGCTTATGGAGAAAATACCCCACAGAGGTGTTAGAGAACTGGAAGACGTTGGAGGGTCCTCTGAGAGAGGAATTTGGGGAATATGAGGTTTTGGGGGGATGAAGAAAGTTTAGAGGACATGTGTGCAACCTGTGGTAGGAACTTTGAACTCAAGGAGATTCACGTTCTGAGACAGGCTGTTTGAGTGACACAAGGCCTTTGCCTCGCAGCCCAGGAGGCGAGGGACTGACAGCTTTTGAGGCAGGAGGTATAAAGGAGCATGGAGTTTCAGTCCTGACACAGGATGTTGGAGTCAGGAGGATAAATCTGAGGTGCTAAGTCTAGGAGAGGTGACAGTAATCAGAGCATCATGGAAAAGCTGACATGGTAGTTGGGGAACTCTTTGATTGGAGAAAATGGAGTGGAATTAGATAGCTGTAGATGGAAAGGGTATTGAGGCACAGGAAGTGGACAGGGAGACCCTCTAAGATGGACATGGCTGCACCTTGGGGAGGAAGAAGCCACGGAACATGGTATCCTTGGTAGTCTTCCGTGGAATGCCCAAGGGAGCTAAGTTAGAAAACCTCTGGATCTCATTGATCACAGCCTCGGTGTAGGGCATCTTCACACGGTCCTCGTACTGGGGCTGTCGGTTCCTGCCGATCACCCGGTCGATCTCCTCGTGGACCTTGGCTGGAGGACAAGGGGAAGGGTTGTGTTGAAGAGTCTGAGGGCTCCGAAGCAGGTGTAATAGTTCAAATGTGTAAACCTATATATTGCACGTATCTGTGAATGACTTGCATATAGACCATTCGAAACACATCTCCATGCCTTTATGCTGGCCAGTCTCCTTTTATCCTTTTCCTGACAAAATCATGGGGGAGAAGAGGAAGGAGTTTCAGGGCCTACACCCAAGAGCAGGAATCTCATAGTCAGTGGGAAATAAATTTGCAAATATCTAATATTTTAACAGCTAGTGAGAACTCTGTTCATGAACTTAATATCCTCCTATCTGCAGTCTGAGAATCCAGGGAGCCGGGAGAGGTGAGGGCCACTGTGGTCAGCTCGGAAGAGGCTGAGCATCTGTGAGTCACCACTTTGCTGCCCCAGGGCCAACCTCACCCTCCACATCTGGGTGCTTCATGAGCAGCAGGAAGCCGAAGCGCAGCGTGGAGCTGACGGTCTCAGATCCTGCAAAGAAGATGCTCAGTGATGTCATCACCAGGTTCTTCATATGGAACTCTGAATTGGGGTTCTTCTTCTCCTGCAGAGATGGGGTGAGGGAGGGAGTTAGGGAGGAGGAAGACCAGAAAGAGAGGGAGAAGAAAAGGAAGGTGTTGAAGCACAAATTTCATTTATTATTTTATCATGCCCTTGAAGGGCATTACAGTTTTTAATTTTTCTAAAATTTGTTATTTTACAAATTTTTTTATTAATTCTTGGAGAATTTCATTTATTTTATTGTTCATATATTCATACTCATCCCCCAAATTCTACCAGATCTATCTTCTTTCAGATCCACTGAACCTTTTGTCCTCATGTTTTCAGACATATATGTGAAATGTACTTTGAACATATTCTCTTTCCCTTTCTTCCCCCGGCTGAATCTCTTCTGCTTTTTTATAAGCCCCAGCCAACTGTCGCACCCATTGGGCGGACCATTGCTTATAATTAGGGTTGGCTGCATGAGCATGGGTAGAGAGTAGAGGGTGAATTTCCAGGGCAATTCACCAGAACCAACACCACTAAGAACAGAGGTAGAGACGGATCAGAGACACAGACCCGAATTTAAATGACAGCACCTCCTCCTTCCTCAAACAACTCAGAAGAGCCCCCAACTGACCCTTGACCTTCACATTCAATAGAATTCCATGTTCCTCCTTTCCAGCTGTGAAACTCTTTCATGCAACTAACACAATAAACCAAGATTCCCTGGACCACGGATAAGTATTTCATAACCGTGATACGAAATACCAGAGATGGCAGTGGCTCAGAGCAAAAGCCGTAGAGCCAGAGAGGCAAGGGTTTGCATCAGGGTGTACTGTGTCCTCTCTGCACGATATCAGCTGGGCCACTTAGAAACACTCTGCTTTCCTCCTTTGTGAAATTTAGGCTCCACAGACTCTTCTTCGACTGCTTCTGTGGATGCTAAGCATGTGAACAGCCGGACGTGCTGAAAACAGTTCCTTACAAAGGGATGCCGGAAACTGTTTCCATGGTAATCTGCTTGCGCATGCCCTGTCTTGGATAAGGCTCACTAGACGGAAGAGTGATGTTTAATTTAACTATGATTGCGACTGTGAGGAGCAACACGGGACTGAATGATCCTCAGGTCTTGCTTGTTTTGTAGAGTGCTTTCCGGCTGTCTGGTTTCGGAACTCCCATCCCCCAGATGCCGGGCTCACCTCTTGTATGCGGATGAGAAAAGAGTCGATGAAGTCCCGTGGGGAGCTGAGGTCCACAGTGCTCTGGTTTTGCTTCACTTTCCTTATCATGAAGTCTTCCAGTTCCTGAATATCCTTGAGGATCTGTTGCTGTGGTCCAGGCAGGTACTTCATTACGGAATGGAACATGTCATAGAGCTGGGGCGCAGGGGGATGGGAAAGAGCAGTTAGGGGCAATGCCCAATGAGAATGGGACTTAGAGCATTACTTGGCCTTAGGCATCAATCCAGGTGTTAATTTATTTATGTGAGGCTGGATCGTAACACACAGTAACTCTATTAAAAAAAAACACATTAAATTCATTTGTCGTGTATTGCTTTAAATTGTGCACATGTGCAGACACGTGCATACGATTGAGTTCCGGTGTGGGAGGAAATCAGATGCCCTAGAGCTGGAGTTACAGGAGCTTGTGCACTGCCCACCGAGGTGTGGTGGGAACTGAACTCACATGCCCTGAGGGCGGTGCGTGTTCTAACCACTGAGCGGTCAGTCACAGCGCCACCCACAGTAACTTTATGGGTGAGATAATGAATGAACGCCATTGTCCAGCAATTCAGATGAGGTGATCCGAAGGGCACACCAGTAGACACTGGGCTGTTGAAGTGATTTGGACCAGAGTGTTACTCCAGGCTTGCAGCATTCCGGCAGGGGGTGTGATGGGGACTCACGTATCTAGATGTTTGGGCATCCGGGTGGTGAAGTTTAGTTGTCTAGGTACTGGTTTGATTGAGAGTAGAATCTGTTTTCTATACAGTCAGGCCTTCAGCCAGGGATGGTTAATGTTATACTGACACCTGTCAGAGAGTAAGGCTTTGAGGTGGACTGTGTGGGGCTGGAAGACACTCATTTGACTGTATGGGGAAAAAAGTGTATGCAGAGATTTGTGCTTGGTTGTCTAAGTTGAGGTGCTCCTCTGTTCATTTTCGTGGGATGAGCAGGGGGCTCTTGTCCAGTTGTACCAAAGGGATACTTTGGGATAGTTGTGTAGGGGCCGAATAATTTTACTGGCCTTGATTTGGCCTAACCATGTGTCGGGGCATGGAGGAGGGTCTGAAGGTGGTCACCTGTCTCCCCTGGGCAGGTGTTAGGATTCCAGAAGGAGCACATGGGGAATTTCTTAGAGAATATTGAATAGCCCTCCTGTGTTCTGGTGGAAAAGTTGAGTTGTCTGAGAGTAAGGGCTGGTTTAGAGAGGAGTATGTGTGTGGGGATGAAGGTTGGGGAGGTTCTTGCGCTGTGTGGGTACAGCCAATGAGGGACACTTGAAAGGCAACAGATGGGACTGGAGTTGGTTACCTGTCCCACGTGTGAAGCAGCAAATCTATTCATCTGGTTCATCATGTGCAGCAATTTCAGGAACTCTTGGTCCTCATAGTCGAAGCGCTCCCCAAAGATAAGGGAGCTAATGACATTGGAGACTGTTTTGCTCAGGTAGAAGGTGGGGTCAATTGGGGCTCCTGACAGACATGGCAGGGTTGGGAAGACATAGGGGATATGAGAGGGGAGAGAGTCAAGGCGTGGCGTGGGCATTGGAGTGAGAGACCTAAACCCCAGCACCAGATTCTGGGGACAGACATGCAGGCATCCTTCCCCACCCTTCTCCACAGCCCACAGGTTCTCGTGTCAGGAATGTTCCTTCTCTTGCCCAAGCACTTAAGGGTCTCGTGCTTACCACATGTGTCCTGCAACGTCTTGATTAAATAGCCTGCCTCCTCCTGGATACGCTCCTCCACACCACGTTTGCCCCAGCCAAAATCTCTCAGGGTGGCCAGGGAGAAGCGCCTGAGCTGTTTGGCTCGCTCCCCATTGCTGAATGCCACACCTGGAAAGGTAAGAGCATGGGGATTGGAAGAGGTAGAGAGAGGCTGATGAAGGCCAAGTCCTGTGCTGAAGGGGGCTTCTAAGAGGAAAGATGGGTAGAGATGGAGAGAACACAGGAGTTACAAACACCAACCCTGCATCAAACACACACAGAATAAGAAGGAAAGTTGGAACAAGTCAGTCAGAGGAAGAGAAAGAGAGTGACTAACTTGCAGAAGCAGAGCAACTCAGAGCTCTGGGAGACTGGTCCTCATCATCTTACCCGGACCAACTCCATCATGCCCCAAGATGCTGGGTAGCTGCTGTGGGTCACTGAAGCAGCAAAACAAAACCATTACCCCATGGTCAATCAGCATTTGATGAAATAGAAAATACCTGTAGAGGCAAGGGCAGACTACACACAAACATACCCCTGTCCCTGGCTCTGGTTTTGTTTATGTGGCCTGAGCTGTAGTCAGTTCAATATTTGACACTAGGTGGTAGTACACATTTGTGTCTCCCTCAGTTCTTCAAGGACACAGATAGCTCCTCTCTCTTAAATTGTAACCACAGAGTTAATGTTATAAGTATATTTGTTTATTTGTGTCCTTTCTCTGTGTTTTGCCCTTTCTTGTCTGTAAAAAGTTTTGCTGCTCAAAGCCATGTTGAAGTTTTGAGTCCTTACCTAGGACTTGGTGGACTACAGTGTTCCATAAGCCTCAGACTCCTCTGAGCCAGAGACAAGATATAAAGTGTTTTGAAACAGCACTTTAGAATACCGTTTATATGATATTTAAATAAAATGCTTTAAATTACTATTTAAACAGCATTTAAAGAGATAGCACAAGCACAGGAGAGGTGGCTCAGCACTTTAAGCTCTGGCTGCTCTTACAGAGGACCTGAGTTTATTGCTCAGCACCCACATGGTGGCTCATAACTACTGTAACTTCAGTTCCAGATATGACTCCCTCTTCTGGACTCAATGGCCACCAGTCACACTTCTGGTGCACAGAAATGCCTTTATATAAAACACCCTTACACATAACAGTAAAACAAATAAATCTTCAAAAGCAATCCAAGTCTCAGTGAAGTCTGCCTAAGACCTGCAACTGATAACATTGCTTATCCACATATAGAGCGACTGGAACACAGTGAAAGCAGAGGTAAGAGGAAAATCCATTCCACAAAATGTCTACCAAAAACACAGTGGAGCGATCACGTACCAGGAAACTAACAGCAAATCTGAAAGCTCTAGAACACAAAGAAGTAAGCACAAACAAGAGTAAACAGCAAGAAACAATCAAGCTGAGGGCTGAAATCAACAAAATAGAAACAAAAAGAACAATTCAAAGAATCAGTGAATCAAAAAGTTGGTTCTTTGAGAAAATCATCAAGACAGACAAATCCCCATCCAAATGACTCAAAAGACAGAGAATATCCAAATCAATTAAATCACAAATGAAAAGGAGACATTACTACAGACACCGAAGAAATCCAAAGAATCATTAGGACACACTTCAAAAACCTATACATCACAAAATTGGAAAATCTAAAAGAAATGCATAATTTCCTTGGTAGATACCACCTACCAACATTAAATCAAGAGCGGATAGACAATTTAAACAGACCTATACACCACAAGGAAATAGCAGCAGTTATTGAAAGTCTCCCCACCAGGAATAGCCCAGGGCCTGATGGCTTTACTGCAGAATTCTATCAGACATTCAAAGAAGAGCTAACACCAATACTCCTCAAAGTATTCCACAAAATACACACAGAAGGAATGCTGCCAAACTCATGTGTCCACAGTACCTTGATACCCAAGCCACAAAACTTCAACAAAGAAAGAGAATTATAGGCCAATTTACCTCATGAGCATTGATACATAAAATACTCAATAAAATATTCACAAACTGACTCCAAAATACATCAAGAAGATCATCCACCATGATCAAAGAGGCTTCATCCAGAGATGCAGGGATGGTTCCACATAAGAAAATCAGTCAATGTAATCGACCATATAAAGAAAATGAAAGAAAAAAACCCACATGATTATCTGACTAGACGCCATAAAAGCTTTTGAGACAATCCCACACCCCTTCATGTTAAAAGTCTTGAAGAGATTAGGGGTACAAGGGCCAAACCTAAACATAATAAAGGCAATTCATAGCAAGCACACAGCCAACATCAAATTAAGTGGAGAGAAGCTCAAAGCAATTCCACTAAAATCAGGAACAAGAAATGGTTGTCCCATCTCCCCCTACCTATTCAATATAGAACTCGAAGTTCTAGCTAGAGCAATGAGACAATTGGGGAAATCATGGGGTCACAAATTGGAATGGAAGAAGTCAAAGAGTTCTTATTTGCAGATGATGTGATAGTATATATAAGCAATCCCAAAAATTCTACCAGGGAACTCCTACAGGTGATAAAGAACTTCAGCGAAGTGGGAGGCTACAATATCAACTCAAAAAAATTAGTAGCCCTACTTTATAAAAATGACAAATGGACTGAGAAAGAAATCAGGGAAACAACTCCATTCACAATACCCACAAATGACATAAATACATTTGTGTAACTCTAACCATGCAAGTGAAAGACTGGTATGATAAAAACTTCAAGTCTTTGAAGAGAGAAATTGAAGATCTGAGAAGATGGAAAGATCTCCCATGCTCCTGGATTGGTAAAGTCAACATAGTAAAAATGCCATCTCACCAAAGGCAATCTACAGATTCAATGCTGTCTCTATCAAAATCCCAGCACAATTATTTGCAGACCTTGAAAGTACAATACTCAACTTTATGTGGAAAAACAAAAATCCCAGGAAAACCAAAAGAATCCTGAGAAATGGAATAACTTCTAGGGTATCACAATTCCTGATCTCAAGCTTTACTACAGAACTGTAGTTACAAAAACTGCGTGGTTGTTGCATAAAAACACCCATGTTGATCAATGGAACCAAATCCAAGATCCAGACACAAACACACACACTTATGAACACCTGATCTTTGATAAAGAAGCCAGAAATATACAATGGGACAAGGAAAGCATCTTTCACAAATGGTGGTGGTCTCACCGGAAAAATGTAGAAAAATCCAAATTGACCCATATTTATCACTGTGAACATAACTCAAGTCCAAGTGGATCAAACACCTCAAATAAAACCAGACACACTGCGCATGATAGAAGAGAAAGTGGGGAATAGCGTTGAACGTGTTGGCGCAGGAGAAAACTTTCTGAGCAGAACACCAACAGCTCAGGCACTGAGGTCAACAGTTAATACATGGGACCTCATGAAACTGAAAAGCTTCTGTAAGGCAAAGGACAATGTCCATAAGAAAAAATGGAAGCCTACAGAATGTGGAAAAATATTCACCAACTCCACTTCTAGGATAATATCCAAAATATATGAAGAACTGAAGAAACTAGACATCACGAAAAAAAAAATAATCCAATTAAAATTGAGGTGTAGAGCTAAACAAGAATTTCCCAAAGAGGAATTGCAAATGGCTGAGAAACACCTAAAGAAATGTTCAGCATCCTTAGCAGTTAGGGAAATGCAAATCGAACTACTTTGAGATTCCATCTTATTTCTGACAGAATGACGAGGATCAATAACAGGAAGGACAGCTCCTGCTGGTGAGGATGTGGAGCAAGGGGAACACTCCTTCATTGCTGGTGGGGTGCAGACTTGTACAGCCACTATGGAAATCAATACTGCAATTTCTTAAGTCATTGCAAATCGACCTATCTCAAGACCCAGCTCTACCCTCCTGGACATCCTACCAGAAGGACACTTGCTCAACTATGTTCTTAGCAGCTTTGATCACGATAGCCAGAAATTGGAAACAACCTAGATGCCCCTCAAATGAAGAATGGATAAAGAAACTGGGGTACATTTATACAATGGAGTATTTATTACTCAGCTAATTAAAAAAATGAACAAACAAAAACAAAAACAAAACAAAACAAAAAAGAAAAAACAACTACATGAACTTTGCAGGCAAATGGGGGGAACCGGTCCCAGAGAGACAAACATGGTATGTACTCACATATAAGTGTATATGAACGCTAAGCATAGGAGAAAGGTACTAATACCCAGAGACATAGAAAAACTACAAGAAGGGCCCTGTTTGGAACACAGTTATCTCCCTGGTAGGGTGGAAATTGAATAAAGGTGCAGGATGGGAATGGGAACGAGGTGGGACAGGAGGAGGGGAGGAACAGAGGGACAACATGACTACAAGAATTGTGAGACAATTAGAGGTCTATCATGAGACCTAGTGTCGTGGAAACACACAGGATCACTAAGGGACACCCTAGCAAGGATCCCTAGTAACGGGTATAGGGAGTCTGACCTGGCCATCTCCTTTGGCCTGGCAAGTCTTCCTTCCGGTGGTGAGATTGGGACACCATTCTAGCCACAAAACCTCCCACTTATGGCCAATCTCCCTGCAAGATCCTCGCTGACAACGGGAAGCTAGAACTCCATGCCTGAGTGAGGAGGGAACCTGGCCTGAAACTGCAGGACCGGACAGGAACTAGAGATGGGATAGCCTGGAGATAGTTTCTGATGGTGTTGTTCTCTGCTCATAGACTGGTTCCTAACCCAGTCCTCAGCAGAGAGGCCCCCTCCAGCAACTGAGAGGAGCATGTGCAGAGGCCCAGGGCCAAACATAATACAGAGATTGAGGAACCCTAAGGAAGAGGGAGAGGAGGGATGGCAGGAATCAGAGGGGCTAGGACACCAGGAGAACAAGTCCCCACAGTGTCAACTGACTAGTTCTCCTAGGGGCCCACAGAGACTGAAGCCACAGACACAGGACCTGGATCCCTAAATACATCTCATGGCTGTCTGGATTGGTGTTCTTTAAAAGCTCCTACAGGCTGGAGTTGGGGTATCTCTGGCCGTTTACCTGCCCTTGAGACAATTTTTCTCCTGCCGGGCTGCCTGGCCTACCCTCGATGTAGGGATTGGTGTCTGGCCACTTTCCAATCCACTCTGCCAGGCCCCGGTTGCGCTGTAAACCAGGGGGATGGTTCTTTTCTGGGGAACAGGGGGACATGTTTGTGGGTAGTGAGGGGGAGATGGGGGAAGGCAGGAGGTTGAGGGAGGGGAGTAGGCAGACATATTCTATCAGTGTATGAGAGAAGACAAATAAAGACTAATAAATTTTTAAAAAGAGGAGATATTAAAAAACACACCAAGTGTGACTGTGCCGGGGCATCGGCTCCCGTCTCCTAGGCCCCTGTCTGCATCCGTCCTGCTGCTGACTGAAGCCATGTGAAGCAGGATCTTCGGAAGTGCAGTGACTTCTGTAACACATTTGTTTGGATAGTTGTTGACCAGCTCATAGCTGACCCCTAATGAACTCTGCTTACCCTGAGTGTGACTGTACCAGTCATTCTCTGGATATCAGCACCACCTGGGTTTGCACACTGCCTCCACCACAAACTGTAACACAGAGGTATTCGTGCATGGAGAACGGAGGACGGAGGAGCCAAAATCCGAGGTGAAAGCCAAGGTTGTGGATTATTCCATGGTGGGCTAGGAACAGATAAAACAGGGAGGCAGAGACAGAGGCATCTGATGAGGCTGTTGCCAGCAGGTGGCAGAAGGGAAGCCTGAAGCAGACATTGTTTGGGATTCTCAAATCAGAGGAAGAAAGGAAGGGAAAGGAAAGAGTCAGGAAATCATGGTGGCATGTAGAAGGAGAAGACAGCAAAAGATAAAATGCCCAGGGCTGGAGAGAAGGCTCACTCCTTAAGAGCACTTGTCGATCTTCAGATGGTCGAGGTTCTGATCGAGACACAGTGACTCATGAGCATCCGTGACTCCCACTCTATAAATTCTGATGATCTCTCTGACCTCCACTGGCGCCAGGCACACCCGTGGTGGACGCACACCCTCACAGACGCACACTTGTGCGAAGAAAAAAAATTAATCTAATTTTTAAAAGAAGATTAAAATATCAGCAAAAATAAGGAGGAGGATTCAGCTTGGGGGTGTCAAGAGGTTCTAACAGGTAGATGCACAGAAGGAAGACATCTCATGAACGAGAGGAGGCCGATAGGGGGGAGAGCCACCAGGAACAATGGTCACAGATCTGAGACAGGCCGGGGAGGCAACAGTGAGAGGCTACATTCAACACAGACATGGAGTGGAACATTGGAGGACTCCGTGCAGCCCTGAACGGGAGATGAATTAGGAGGAAAGGTTACGTAAATGAGGCCAACGGGAGTACCTGGCCACGTTCCCCAGTGTGGTGGCCCCCTCACCATAGTTTTTGAAGAGTGTGTTAAAGGTGGCCTGTTCGCCTCGTCCGCTGAATTCCTCAGCCTGGTCCACCAGGGCCTCCTTGACTGCATCATAGCCGTAGAGCACCACGACCCGGCGGGGCCCGAGGTAGATGGTGAACACAGGGCCGTAGCGCTCACTGAGCTGACGGGAGGCAATGGGAGCTGTTGCATGAGCTGTGACTTAACTGGACCAGCACACAGGGTCAGATACTGCGATACCTGTGTGCCTAGATTTATGATCAAAGGGTTGAAAAAAACAAACAAAGACCCAGATTGGAAATACCTCCCAAGCCTTCCATGTTCTATTATCACAAGACTGCGCAAATCTCCAGCCACAAAGCACATGCAAATTCAAACAGACTCCCACGCTCCCACGTCCCACTCATCTCCCGATTAGTCGTGTGATACCT
Source organism: Cricetomys ansorgei (assembly GCA_026225945.1). Lineage (NCBI taxonomy): Eukaryota > Metazoa > Chordata > Mammalia > Rodentia > Nesomyidae > Cricetomys > Cricetomys ansorgei. Next base: position 56,012 of record JAMJFZ010001564.1, read on the forward strand.
CTGTGATGGAGCTGTTTATATCTTTTATATTCAGCTGCAGGCAATTCCCAATGAAAGGCAAAGGCGTGGGTCCTGGAGGGAGCTTCCCCTTGAATTTCTGCTGCCAGACAGACATCAAGACCATGACAGTCAGGCAGGCCAGAATGGCCACCAGGAGCAGCCCTGACCCCAGCATGGCGGTGGCCAGTGAGGGTGACAGGCTGGTGGCAAAGAGTGAGATGCTCTGCCTTTATATGCCTTGGGATGGAAGGGTAGCCTGTGCTCTTGTTTATCCAGTTGAGTCTTTTTACCTCCGAATCTCATCTCCTACCATTGACCTCATCTGGGTTGCAACACCCACAACATGGAATGAGGAAGGAGACCTCTGACCTTCAGGCTAATTTCGAAACGCTTAAAAGGGAATTACCTGGGAATTTTCCATCTCTGGGTAGAACTAGAAACCTATATTTGTATCGCTGAGAACCTGAGCTATGAGGCTCTTCCATAGGACAGCCCCAGGTTCAATTGTCAGCACCCACATGGCAGCTCACAACTGTCTCTGACTCCCGTTACAGGGGGTCTCTTCCCAGATGGTTATAGCTCATGTCAACTAGAAGAAGAAGAAGGAGGAGGAGGAGGAGGAAGAGGAGGAGGAGGAGAAAGAGGAGGAGGAGGAGATAGAAGAGGAGGAGGAGGTAGAGGAGGAAGAGGAGAAGGAGAAGGAGGAGGAGGAGAAGGGAAGAAGAAGAAAAACAACTATGCAGCACAAAACAAAAGGAGAGATAAGCAGAAAAAATGAGAAGCACAGAACCATGGGACCATTTAAAGTCAAAACCACCGAAGTCAGGGGTGAGGATTCCTGTGGTGGGATTCCCAGGTGTGTGTGTCTAAGAGACAGCTGGACACCAGGAGAAAAGACGGCCAGTGGGAGACAACATGAACTGTAAATATAGAGAGATCAGGAAGAAAGAATAGGCACACACGCACACGTACACACACACATGCATACACACACACACATACACACACATACACACATATACACACATACACACACATATACACACATACACACATACGTACACACATTCATACAGACACACACATACATGCACATACACACACATACATACACACACATACACATACCCACACACATACATGCACATACGTACACACACATACATACACATGTACAGACACATACACACACATACATATACAAACACATACACACATACATTCATACACACACACATACACGCACATACACACACATACATACACACACATACACATACCCACACACACACATGCACATACACACACATACACACACACACACACACATACACACACACACACACATACACACATACACACACACACACACACACACACACAAATGCAGGGCAGAGACAGAGGTGAGGCGAAAAGCCTGATCAACTGGCACGTGGAGAGATTACAGGACAACGTGCTCCACACAGCTGTCACCAAACAGGTCAGCCAACAGTCAAGGCTCTGAGTTTCCAGGCTGCCATGGGCCTGGCCACGGCCCTGCATGCTATTGTCTTCACCGCAGCTTTGGCAGATTCATCTCCATCAACTGTCTTCTACACATCCTCAGCCAAAACGATCACACGCACATCTTGTTTCATTCACCGCCCTGCCCAGTGGCACCTTCGTAAGGGAGTCGAACAGGTTCCCTGCGTTCAGCTGCATCTAACTGCCAATTGAAGGCAAAGAGGATCCTGGAGACATCGTTTCCCACAACTTCCTTTGCTTCCAAGCAGACATTATTAAGATCATGACACTTGGGCAGGCCAATAGCCGCCAAAAGAAGCTGCGTGCCCTGTGGTGGCAGTGAACGTGGCAGGAAGATATCGATGACTGAGGGGTTTTACCTTTATATTCCCTGGGTTGGAGAGATGGCCTTTGGTCCTGGTTATGCAATTGCTTCACTGCAACTCCCACTTTTGTCTCGTGCTACACGCTGCACTGTGGAACGTGGAAGGAGGGGTATTGTGGGGTGGCCCATGGGCGGATGGGCTCCAGTGAAAGGCCGTTGCATTGAAAGAGGAACTATCCAGAGACTTTGGATTTAGTGGGAGGACATAAACTCCAGTATTTAAAATGCTGGATGGTATGGTGGCTGTCCTTGGTTGGCTAATACAGACAGGATCCGTGGATAAGCACCTGAAGTTTTATTTTCAGACTGAGGAGGAATGTTGAAGACTGACGTTATGGATCTAAACAAAATTCAATATTTTGGATTTTCCTGGTGTGAGAGAGAACCTGCAGTTATGGATATGGGATACACACACTTCTTAGTGTGCTGCGTTTGGACATTTTAAATTTCGTTTTCATCCATCCTTTGAAAATTTCATACTTTATCACATTTACTTCTCACTTCTCTCTCTCCGCTGCCCCAGTAGCCTCTTTACTTCTCCCTTTCAGTTTCACATCTTCCTTTTACAGAATTTATTTGTTTAATTCGCTGAGTCCAGTTAGTGCTGCCGAAATGCACAAAGTTGTAGAATTACCCCCTAGGGCATGGAGAACGCACCAGTGGCCACACTCCTAAAGAAAAATGACTCCCTCCACCAGCAGCTGTCAGCTTCTAAAAGCTCTTCAGCTAGGGGAGGTACCTCAAGAGACCCTCCACATAGGGAATTTTTTAACCAATCCGTATTGAGGATGAGCATAGGTAAGGGACTCTGTTTCAGGGAAGCTCACCAAGGAAGAAATGGAGGCATAATCATACATGCAAGCCCTGACAGACCTCAGCAGAGGGGACTACCATATTGGAGAGTGGAACCCTGAGCATCCCAGATCAGGTATTTTGATTCATTCAGAACTCCTTAGGTGTTCTACTGATAGCACGTGCAGATCATGATCAATCAAACATCCCCAAATAAATCCAACACCTGCAGACAATACAAAACACTAAGACCTGAGCAGTCCCCTCATCCAACAGTGGAATAAAACAGTATTTTAAACACAACTAAACATGAACTTCCACAACAATTCTCCTTTTCTGTATAAGCCAATCAAAAATTTTCTTTATTTCTACAACATGACTTAACGCTACACCAGCAAAACTATTTACAAGAGGAACAATCACGAGGGTTGCTAAGGCACAGGACCCAGTGAAACAAAACATCTATCAAGCTTTTTACAATGTCTTTTTGGACAGCAGAAAAACACTATCAATGTCCAGTTGTCTGGAATTCACTCATGATTTTCTGGGCTCCTCCAATGGGCTCTGATCACTTCTCTGGCTCTGCCCTCTGCAGCACACACAGCTTGTCCTCCAAGCTCTGGCTGGCTCTATTCCACTGCTGCTGCTGCTCTTGGTAGTCACCCCATGGTACTGCCATCTTTAGAAGGCTGGGGTCTTCTGCTGCAACTGAGCTGTACTTTCACCAATAGCCTCTCGTGGGCTCTTTTCATGGTGCCAAGCTTCAACTTCTTTGTATGACCCCTTCAATTTGGGCCTTCAACTGCCACTGCAGGCTGCACCCTCACCAATGGCCTCTCCTGAACTCTCACAGTGCTAAGCCCCAGTTGCTCTCCATGACCCCTTCATGCCTTCAAAACCAGCACCACCTGGTGACTTTTGTACTACCAAGTTTGGCTACCAGCAACCTCAGCCAGTTCTGGAAGGCAGCTTCTGTGTGCTGACCCTTAGGAAACACTTTCCAGGTTTGCAGGAAAAACAACTGGTCGCCTTGACTGCAGGAAGGGTCCCCTCATGGGGTAGAGTTCTCATCACCATAGCGGATGTGTCTTGTCAGGACTGCCTCACCAGTATCGGACCTCTTGTCTCCCTTCTAGTCAGATTTGCAGGGAAAAGGTTCAACTGAACTGCTGCAGGCACTAGGCATACACAATAAACACATGCAGACAAAACACATGTACGCGCAAAATATATAAATCCAAAATTTGAAAAAAAAAAGAGCCTATCTGAATGAAAAAAATGAAATAAAAGGAGGGGAACATGACTACTGCTAAGGTGTGGGGAAGATGCTTACTGGAGATAAAAGAGAAAAGGCAGGCAGAGGAAAGAGCCCAGACTGAATATGGCCGGCATTTTGTTGTTTTTGTGTTGAAAGCTAGGTCCACCAAGGCTATCCCTAAGTCCCTGGGGTATGGAGAGGAAACAGTTTCTTCTCTAAACCAGGAACATGATTGGCAGAGTCAGCGATGGCTCCCAACCAAGTCCTTGTGGGAGCTGTGGCTTTTGGATCCTGACAACTCAATTTTTCCTCTCTTACGGGCCTACAGATGTCCGTCCCAAGGCCACTGTGTGTGTTTGGTCTCTGATGTCCTCCAGATAACCTGTGTTCCCCTTGTGCAACATGGCTCTGATGCCCCCTCTTGTAGGTTTTCTGTTTAGAATATGTGATAAGGAAGGCCCTGTCTATCTGGCCTCTGGGCGCCTCTTGTAGCTCAGTGGGGAATTTCTCTCCATGTGGAGATAAGAGAGCCCTTCTCCAGATGTGGAGAATTTTCTTTTATGATTTTATGGAACATACCATCTATGCCTTTGGCGTGCAATTCTTCTTCAATGCCAAACGTTCTAGATTTGTTCTTCTCATGATATTCCAAAAACTCGCCCAGGATCCACTCACATTTTCTCTTAAAATTTTCACTGACCTTGACAGAACGAGCCAGTCCTTCCACATGCAGCCCTTCATACAATCCATTCTGTTGGTGAGGCTTTCAGTTTCTTTCTGAATTCTGTTTCCCTACCTTGCATTGGCTTCTTTACTTCCTCAAGCTGATCACTGTTGTCTTGGAGTGCATTCCTGTGTTCTTTGAGCTGTCTGAACATACTTAAAATGGTTCTTTCGAATTCTTTGAAAATTCTTCTAAATCACTAACATTGGAGGTCATTACAATGGGATTGGTAATTTTTGAGGATACGAAATATTGTTTTGGGTGTTGTGCCAGAGAATACTGTTCAGACATGGGGTTTAAGCCAATAGAAAGTCTTTATCAGCCAGCCAGGAACTACTCTGGGTGTTCAGGATCCCAGTGTAGTCCCAAGCCTTTCTCAGGATGAGCTTTTAAGCACAAAAACCATGTTCTAGGTCGATATACTTCAGTTTTGAAGAGCAGTTAGCCAGAAGTGGAACTACAGAAGCTAAATAGACTTCCCCAGAACTGTATGGACTTCGATGGATTAGAACTTTGTTTTAGTTTTGGCAGGTGGTGCTGTCTGCATGTCGAGTCTGAATGGGACTTCCATCATGGAGTCAGTTGTGCTAAGTTCTCAGGCCCTGCTACACTGAAGCCTTGGGTTTTCATGTTGTTTCTGTACTAGGATGTAGCATCTGGAGTTTGTTTGTTGGGTTTCTTCCTTCTTTCCTCCCTCCCTCCCTTCCTCCCTTTCCCCCTTCCTTCCTCCTTTCTTTCTTTGCTTCCTTCCTTCCTTGTCACCTTCCCATGGAGGTGTTTGCCATTTTCAAGAGAGGACAAAGTCAGATCACACACACATACACACACACACACACACACACACACACACACACACACACTGAGCCACCGTGGGGACTTGAGGTTAAGGAATAGCCACAAGTCATGGAGCCTTAGACATCCTGCCACAGGTCCTGGTGAAAGGAGGCCTTGTACGAGGCTCTGCTCAGTTGGGGAAGTACACATGGAATGGTTGTTCCACCCTCCGTGGCTAGAACATGGTTCATCAACTGAGAAAAATCCCTAAGTTTAAAGTGCTAATCCCACGAGTCGAGAACAAGACCATCACCACAATTTTTGAGCCAAATTTGAAACACGCTTTAATACTGGCCAGGTCCATTCCCAGGTTCCCACAGTATGGCCCCAAGTCACATTCCAGGGAACCTTCAAAATTATCCCAAGTCACATCGGGCAGAGGCTTGTAAAAGCAGAATCCATACAGCTATACACTTCTCTCCAGGTCCAATCAGGGGCAAGCATGTATCCTGATGTACTTCCTGCTTGGGTATCTCCCACCTATGTCCAGTCAGGAGCAAGCATATCCAGCGCCATTGAATTTGCCAAGCTTGCTTAGGGGGTTTTACTGTTTCCGTTTCTGTTTCACAATACCTCTAAGCCTGAGGCCACCCGTTGGGTTGAGGTCTGGAGCTACGTGTATGTCATTCAAGAACACTGTAGAGTCTGAGAACTCTGAAGTTCCAGGGGTGTGGAACTTGGTCCAGCCAAGGACCAATCTCAGTGCTGGGATTGCTTCCCACATTCCCAGTGCCCTTGCAAATACTTCCTAGCTAACACTAGTCACCATAAGTAGTACAAGCTGGCTGGTCTCAGAAGCAGGAAGAGAGCTTGCCTTGATCACAGACTGTAATGCTAAATGTGGCCAGTAGAGGCCGCTGTTATTGAAAAAGGCAAACTGCTCTGTTGGAGAGGGGAGGGTGTGGGGTGGAGGATGAAGGGTGTGGGTGTGGGGGAGGGGTACAGGAAAACGACAGAAAAGAACTCCAAGTTTGACCGTCCCTCCCACAACCTATGTACATAACTGGTAGCATCAAACTTTCAAAAGCCCGGAATGGAGCTTCTCAAACACCCGGACGTGTTTTTTGTCTTTTGACCCTTGAGATTGTCATTGTGATGCAGTGCTGTTGTAGTGGCTACGGTTAGGTTTTAAGTTGTAGTTACTGTGCCTAAGAGATCTATAAACACACAGGCAGACAACCCTAGACCACACTTGCCCCAGGACAGATAACTTCCTGGAATGCTGGGCGCTGTTCATGTAAGATAACACACAACACGTGTTTGAATTCCTAAACAAGCTTGGTTGACCGGCTGCACAGGGTGTGCTTCCTCAGGTGTAGGCAGGAGGTTCACAGGCAGGAAGCACATCAGGATGTAAGCTTGCCCCTGATTGGACAAAGATTGGACGTCATAGCCTCCTTTATAAGCCTCTGGCGAATGTGACTTGGCGCCATACAGTGCCCGTAGCCTGGCCAGTAATTACTAAGGCCTCTTGATTATTAAAATTTATTCATGGTCAGACTGGTGAATCTCTGATCAAACCCAGACCCATGACATATTTTATTTTTATTACACTTTTAGTAGGTTTACTTTTTACTGATTAGTGAGAGGACTACCGCCCCCTGGTGGTGAGCTACACTAACCTCGGTTCTCTGCTTACCCACAAAGTCCTTGCTCACCCATAACGTTCTAGCTTTCCCAGAAGCCCCTTGTTTCCCAGAGAGATTTAAGGAGTGAATCCAGTATTCAGATCCTGACTAATCAGAAAGAGCCCCTAGCCACTGCCTGTTTGGTTTAAATGGCCCCCGTGGCCAGCTTTCGGTATGTAATCTGTGGAAAATAAAGTGCTGTAAAAAGGCCACTTGTTTCTCTCAGTGTCTGCTCGAGCTACTTTGCGGACCCAACAATTTTATCTTAGTTTAAAAAAAAAATAAATCTTTTAAAAAGCATTTTATTTTTCTGTGTATGGGTGCTTTTCCTGCGTGCATTTCTGTCCACCACATGAGTACCCGGTGCCCGTGGAGGTTACAAGAGGGCATTGGGCCCCCTGGAACTGGAGTTACACAGAGCCGTGAGCTGCCGTGTGGGAGTCAAACCCAGGTCCTCTACAAGAGCAGCAAATGCTCTTTACCACCGAGCTGTCTCCCCAGACCGAAGGAATACATGTTCATAATTTTTTCATTTCTTTTTAAAATTCATCTAATTTTATTTTTGATTATTTTATTATTGGGAAGCCTGTTGTTCTATTCTTGACCTTTTAACTGGTTTCTAAGTTTTCCGTCTACTCTCTTCCCCTCCGTAACGAACTTCCCACTCTGTGCTGAATTATTGATTTAATGTTGCTTCCCATGTCTCTCTTTCCCCCTGCGTTCTTCCGTTACTTCATTCAGTTACTAATCCCCCGCTTACCCCGCATCCCTTGCAGCTCCACAGTACACCCTACAGAGGTTTTTCCACTTTCAGGTTTGCGCTCACTGGTGATGGATCAGTGGGCTGTGATGAGCTCGCGTGGCTTACTGATGTGTCTGTGCTGAATTGCGTCTTTAGAGTAGTTGTTCAGTAGGAAAATCACCAAATGGAACCAAAAGAGAGATCTGGATCAACACATGTGCAGACTGCAACGCAGAGACGCAGGAAATACGAAAAAGCAAGGCAGCACATCCCTCCAAAGAAGTCAGAACTGCTCCTCAACTGAGATCTAAGACTCTGGGGTGGATCCCGAGCTGACCGTGGGATCTGTTGACCCGCTTGGCTTCTGATAAGAGCCAGAGTCGGTACAGGATGGGCACTATGGAGCAGGGAACTTCCACCGCTCACGCGGAGCCCTGGAAAGGGGAAGGTCTAGGGAGATGCTTCTGTAGGGCTTTTGACTGACCTGAACATTGTGACTCAGGATCACAGCAGCTACTGTGAGGACCAGCGCCCCCTGGTGGTGGGCAGCCCTAACCTCAGGGAGATCCTCACTTCCCTGCGAGATTTCCACTTCCCAGGGAGATGTATGGAGCCAATCCAGTGTTCAGATCCTGACCAATTAGAGAGATCCTCTCGCCACTACCTGCTTCATTTAAAAAGCACACGTGGCTTCATCTTGGAGTCTCCATGTTTTTTTTTTTTAATTGCTTGACCATGGCATGTCAGAAGGTGCTCCTCGGCAATAAACTGCTTCATGTGGACATACATTTCTCTAAGCTATTTTGGGGACCTAACCACTCTCAGAAGGATTGGCCTGGCCTTCAAAAATAGTAACAGTTGTTACTAATATGGCCACAAGAGCCTGACTACCCAAGATTTCTGACCTATAGTTCTCTATGGATTACTGCCCAGACCCTTGGGGAAGCTTGCAAGGTTGGTTACATCATACCTTGATGGATGCTTCTCATTTGCTGCGCGTGTGGTATGTGAGGACACACACAACTCAGAACGCTTGAGAGGGATTTATACCACTTATGTCACCTTGGCAAACATAACTAATCGTGGTTCTATTTCACAATATAAGAATCCCTTTCAGAGAATATCTGGTCAGACCTGGCTGTATGACAGGCACGGGTAACAAAGATAAAACCTCTTTACTTAGCACCCTCTTGAGACAGAAGAGAGTCGTGACATGCAGCCCAAGTCCAAGCTTTCTGGGCCATCCATTCTTCGGTACCCTTTCTGTGTCTGTCTTTGGAGTATTTGTCTCAAGACAGAAAGGACAGCAGGACAACACACCTAGCTAGATACCAAGAACAGCCATCGGGCCATAATGAAGCCAGGACCTCGCTCCTCCAGCTATACATAAGAAGATGAAGTGCCCAGAAAAAGACCTTCCTTCCTCCTCATCCTCTGGCCCACACTGTGGTGGTCCCGCCCCTGTATCTTCTCGAGTTGCCTCAGGCAATCTACTTCTTCAACTCACTCCTCCTTCCTGATTGAGCCCTCTCTGCTTCTGTCACCAGTGTCAGCTGCTCAGAGCAGGACTTCACAGCTGAATAAGCATACCACATGCCTCCATCCTTTGACAGAATTCCACAGAGCCAGGGCGTTTGGACAGCAGACATTCAGACATTCAGTCTTGGAGATCCCAGAAGGCTCTCCTGGAAAAGGCACACACACACCCCGAAACTCTTTGTGCCTCATATCAAGGACAATATTTGATCAGGTCAGCATGATCAAACATCTCAGAAGAGGCCTTGGGACATCTGCTTCCAAACTAATCCTTCCTTTCCCACAGCTGTCATTAACTGCCAGTAGCTCTTCTGTCTTAGTTGTCTTTTTTTTTGACTTGTTTGTTTTTGTTTGTTTTGTTTTAGTTGGTGTATAGTACTGTTCTGTTGTGGAAGTTCATTTTTAGTTATGTTTAAAATAATTATTTTTGTACATCGTTGGACAAAGGGATGCATAGGCCTTGGCATTGTGTATTGTCTGCAGGTGTTGGATCTCTGTGAGGGATGTTTGATGGCTCATGATCTGCACCTGAGGAGTTCTGGATCAATAAAACACCTGAACTCAGATGCGCGGGGTTCCACTGTCCAGGCTGACACTTGCCACGGTTGGGGGTTCTCTCTGCTGAGGTCTGGCAGAGTTTACATCTGTGAAATATGCCTCCATGTCTTCCTTGCTGAGCTGCCCCACAGCAGCGTACAGATACAATGTCCATAGTTTCTGTTTTTATAAGACTGTTCCTTTCAAGTATATCATGCATTTGACCATACCTACCCCTAATAACCTTCTGTCTTTCTTTCCTCCTCCTTCCAACTCCTGCTAGTCTCCTTCCTTCCCCTGAGTCTGTTTGTCTTCCTTCTTTCCTTCTTTCCTTCCTTCCTTCCTTCCTTTCCTCCCTCCCTTTCCTTTCTTTCCTTCCTTCTTTCCTTTCTTTCTTTTCTTTGTTTCTTTCTTTCTTTCTTTTCTTTCTTTCTTTCTTTCTTCTTTCTTTCTTTCTTTCTTTCTTTCTTTCTTTCTTTCTTCCCTTTCTTTCTTTCTTTCTTTCTTTCTTTCTTTCTTTCTTTCTTTCTTTCTTTCTTTCTTTCTTTCTTTCTTTCTTTCTTTCTTTCTTTCTTTCTTCCTTCCTTCCTTCCTTCCTTCCTTCCTTCCTTCCTTCCTTCCTTCCTTCCTTTCTTTTCTTTCTTGTAGAGTGGGGTAAGGAAACAGGACCTTGCGTTCGGTGCTTTGCGGAGTCACATGAGCTGAACAGTCCGTGCTGTCCAGGCATTCTTCGTACTTGCTCTTGGGAGGCAAGTGCGCCACTCACCACAGAAACTGGAGCCTCTGTCCACACAGCCTCCCACAGTCTGTGATTACACGAATCAGGTTTGTGGCCAAACACTTCCCTCCCAGAACTGACTATCTGGAGTTAAGTGTTGTCAGGGTACCGAATTGTCATTGAGATACCTCCACCCCACCTCCACCCCTGCTGCCACCCAGAGTAGTTTAGTCCTGAACAACAGACCTCAAAGAGAGTTCCTGAACACACACCACCCTGGAATGCAATGCATTTCTTCCTCAAAGCTAGCTTGTTATGCAGGAAGAATGGCTTTCAGAGCAAATTCCCATGCTGGGTTTAAAGGCTCTGAGAACCACGGTTCCCTCCTGCAGTTACAGCCATCAGTCTGTCTCTCTGGGCATAGTTTGTGCTCCTGTTGTTACCTTGTTCGCCAACCCTCCACCGGGTAGCCAGGTTGGAGCTGGGAATTTCTTTGTGGTTTTCTGAACAGCCTTCCTGCTTCTCCCTTTTCCCATCTTGTAACGTTTTCATGTCTGACTTACTTCTCTGGAACGTGGCTGCTCCTTTGCTGCTGTGGCTGTGAGGGTTTGGAGGGAGGGCAGGGGACGGGGAAATGGTGTAATAATATTATAATCTCAAAAAATAAAGGAAATGATGTTTAAAATTTTAAAAGAAAAATGTCATTCTGATGAATCTTCTGACCCACTGGAAAAAAGTTTAAAAAGGCCGTTTATGAATCCGACCTTTCCTTAAATGCCAAGCCGCGAATTTGCCTACTATGCTGTCTTCATCCCATAAGTTTGTATATTTTGTTCCATTATTTAAGTGTTTTATGATTTACCACGTGATATTTCTTTGAATCACGGTTATTTAAGTCTGCGTTGCTTTCGCTGGCGTGATTTAGCCATTGCATGATTTACACGTGTATCAACACATCAGTTGTATTCCATGAATATGTATGCCTTGAAAAGAGTTATTCTTAAGTCATGTATGTTTGTGTGTGTCTCTGTGTGGATGTGCATAGCGTGCAGGTGCCCACGGCGTCTAGGAGAGGGTGTTGGATCCCTGGAGCCAGAGGTGGGTGCTGGGAACCCAATCCAGGTTCTCTGCAAGAGTAACCCGTGCTCTTAACCACTGAGCTGTCCCTCCAAACCATAATATGTATAACTTTTATTCGTCTAGGAAAGAAAACATCTTGACAAGCATTTTGGTGGCTTTCTACATACTTGTGGCTTTTGTGGCTTTCTACGTACGTTTGACTTGGGTATTGATTTCTGGCTGCATTCCATTTTATTCACCAGACAGTGAATAATCTGGCTAACCTAATCCTTATAAAATGATTGAAAAATCTTGTACCCTGAAATATAGCTTACCCTGAAGGATGTTCCAGGTAGACTACAGAAGGACGTGTGCTCTGCTGTTATTGAGAGGAACATTGTTGGCGAGAATATGCCTCGTCTCAGCAACCCAGGTCATGTCTTCATGAGGTTTTAAACTTTTTTCCAACATTACAGGATTCTTTAGTTTTTCCTCCCTCCCTTTCAGGACAAATGCTTGCTAGCTACTGTCCCTCCGGGAAGGTGTGACTGCTAGAGCTGACCTAGCCCCTCTGCCCTCTGTGTGTGCGCGCGTGCCCGTGCGTAAGAGAGATGTGTGTGTACATTTTTGAATGTGCATGCCGGTGCATGTGAGTGTGTGTGTGTGTGTGTAGAGGTCAGAGGTCAACATTGAATGTCTCTCTCCACTTTGTTTTTTGAGACAGGATCTTAAATTAAATCCAGAGTTCATGATTAGGCTGGACTGGGCTGCCCAGTGGGCTTCAGAGAGCGAGGAGGCTTCAACACCCTCCCCAAGCGTTAGCGTGGCAGTCTTGTGTCTTCAGGTCCGATTTTTGATGGGTGCTGTAGATCCAAACTCAGGTACTTATGACTGCTTGGCGAGTACTTTCTGACTGAGCCATCTCCCCTGCTCCTTCTCTCCTCTCTTCATTCTCCCAGGAAGAATCTGCAGCTTGCAGGGTTGAAATTTACCACCAGAGATGGTTTGCAATAGTTTCCAAAGATTCCATCTCAACATCCCCATACCCTCCCTCCCTCCTGGGTCCGTCAGATGCCGACATCATAGGAAAAAGGATGCTGGAGATGCCAGGCTGACCTACCTGTTGTTGTCAAGAGTGTGTGTTGCTCAGGAACCCATTCATCAGCTTTACACTGGTGCACTGAAGCTTTTTAAACTTTTAAATGCTGTAAAACTTGAAAGTGGCTCTTGTTGCTGATCTCAGACCGTAAGCAAACACCCAGCCTTTGGAACTAACTCCTGGCAGAAGACATGCTACTGCAAATCCTGAGAAAACCCTGCCAGACTTACACACACACATCCATGAGTCAGCACACACTCGTGTCAGTGAGCTGACCCTAAGTTTTCCTGGCCGTCTCTGATAATGTCTCTCTCCATCTCAGACCTCATTAAGAGGCCTGATTCCAGTTCTCCAGATGGACTCTGAGTCAGACTGGCTTTACCTAGTGTAGGGCATGGGCACTGATGCTCTGGTAATCCACTTGATGTAAGAAGATCAAAGTGTGCGCAAGGGAAGCCAGATGGGCTCCCCACCCAAAGCTATGGCAGGACCTCTGGACAGGATGATGTGGCATTAGAATGAGCTCTTGTTTTGTCTGAGGCGTGGTGACATTTGAAAATAGGCCCTAGGCTAATGCAGACAGATCTTCCTCCCAATATTACTAGGCTCTTGGATTCTGGGAGACTTCAATAAACTTAGACTAAAGAAACATTACAAGGTGAAGAATCTGACTCACTGATAAAATAGACATGAACTTTCCCCGTCCCACCCATTTCTGAGCATTAAGTGAGATCACAAGACTCTTCAGCATTAACTTGACAAAGAATACTTATTCCATAAATAATGTCTACTTTTATTATTATTATAATTATAATATATAATTACTATCCTAACATAGTACAAATCTTCCCTACTCTTGTTCTACCTTTGAAATATCCTCCTGCAGCAAGGTAGTCTGTCTTCAACAGGTCTATTCCGTGTCCTCTGTCTCTCCGATGCATCTAACCCCTTTTTTCTAAGTCCCCACCCACAAGCCTAGTCTCAATCCTTCTCTTTCTCTCATCCAGCTCTGGTTCAGCGGGGCAAGAAACTCATGGTGTAGTTTGGTGGAATCGTGGCAAAGCCCACGAGTTTAGGGGACACATCAATGTCCTGGGGTGCCTGTGGGGATTTGAAGCGGAAGTTCTGCATGATGGTCGTGAGGAAGATGAAGAGCTCCATTCTAGCCAGTCCTTCTCCAAAACAGTATCGTTTTCCTAAAGAGAGGAGACAGGAGAAGGTGAAGATAGTTCTTGCCTTCACCGTCACGCCCACCCGGATAGCAAATCCGTGGCTGTGTTCCCTGTGGGAGGAGTGGCTGAGACCTTTAAGGAGGGCTCTAATCCCTGAGCCTTAGTTTCCCTCTTGCTTGAGGTGAGTTGATCCATGCAAGGCTGTAACAATGAAAAACACAAATTCCCTTCCCCACAGAGACACTCTCCAAGTATGGCCGCCGTGCAGCCGCATCCTTTCTGAGAGTTGGTTGTGTGGCCTAAGACAGACCTCCGACTTAGTTGGAGCTTTCATTTCCCTTCATCTATCACTAAAGTTTGACCATCACTTCTCTGGGGTTCAGATACATGGTGCTTGGGAATTCTGGGAGTTGCAGCTGGTTGGCTGAGGGTTAGCTACAAGAGAATCTTCCAAGATAGAGCTATGTGGTTGCATCAGAGGGGAGCGATGGCTGTGCTGTCTCTGCTGTTGTGAGCAGTGGACAAGCCCGAGACAGTGGCCACTTACCAATGGAGAAGGGCACAAACGCATCGCTCTTCTTAAACTGCCCCTTGTCATCCAGGAAGTGCTCTGGGTTGAAGTCGTTGGGCTTGGAGAAGAACTTGGGGTCTCTTAGCACAGAGCCCAGCATAGGAAACACTTCAGTGCCCTGTGGATGAGGAAGGAGATTTGGTAAGGTAGGTTTGGATGAGTGTCCTGCTGGCCCTTAGGGGTTAGACTGGAGAGTTGGGGTATCCCAGGTGAAGATAAAGGTAACATGTGTGCATCAGGGTCCTTTGAGGGAGGAACATTGAGGAATGTGACGTCATTATCCTTCAGACGAGAGATGTGGAGGATGTGGGGCTCATGTTCAGGAGACGGGATGAAGGAGGGACACAGGGTGTGTCGTCTAGGGCAGGAGGTTGAGGAAGGTGCAGTTCATGCCTCTAAGTCAAGAAGTGGTGGTTATTGGATTTCTGTACCCCTGAACAAGATACATGTCAGATATTAGACGAGGTCAATTAAGTTCATATTTCTTGAGACTTGATGACTGAGAGGCATGGAGTTGAAACTCCTGGGTCTGGGGGGAAACCCGAGATATAAGCATATGTAAGCAGGAGCAAAGAGGGGTGTGGTGGTTAGAGAAAGCCTGTCACTGAGAAAGTAAGAGAGGGGCTGGGTGGTTTCTAATGAGGAGGAGGCCCTGGAGGCCATGAAGAGGAGAGCTAGAGATCACTACAGGCTGGGTAGGTCAGCACCTTGGGGATGAAGAAATCCCGAAACTTGATGTCCTTGGTGACCCTGCGAGCCAGGCCCATGGGGATCATATCTCCATATCTCTGGATCTCATGGATCACGGCCTCTGTGTAGGGCATCTTCAATCGGTCCCTCAAATTTGGGTTGTCGGTTCCTGCCAATGACCCGGTCAATTTCTTCATGGACCTTGGCTGAGGAGAAGAGGGATGTGCCTAAGTATGCAAGAACCTCATGGTTCAAAGCTGGGTGGTGGTGGTGCTAGCCTTTAAACCCAGCACTCAGGAGGCAGATCAGGTGGATTTCTGTGAGTTTGAGGCCAGCCTGGCCTACAGGGTGAGTTCCAGGACAGTCAGAGTTACATAGTGAGACCCTGTCTCGAAAAACCAAAACAACAAACAAACAAAACTACTGTAAAACTTGATGGAGACCATGAAACATGACGTTGTCAATCATTTTCCATACATGCAAGTCAGGCATTGTTCCAGATGGTTCTTGTTAACTGGATCATACCAGAATTATATGGGACTTACAAGGAAGAAGATTTAGGCAATGTCTGGGGGACTAGGAAGTGGCTTCTTTGAAGTTTAGATGATCAACACACCAGTTGGTTCAACAACTAGAGATTGGTGCCCATCAGCATACTCTCTCCCTCTGTCTCCCCCTTTCTCTTCTCTCTCTTCTCTCTCTCCTCCTCTTTGTAGAGCAGAGAGTAGCTATCTCAGAATACTCTATCTTGAAAGAGGTAGAGGATATTGAGGCCCATCAAAGAAACAAGTTTAGAATCTGCGCCCGCCCCCCATACCCCTTCCTGTCCCCTGCAGCCTCACCCTCCACATCCGGATGCTTCATGAGGAAGAGAAAGCCATAGCGCAGGGTGGTGCTGACGGTCTCTGTGCCCGCAAAGAAGAGGTTCAGTGTAGTCAACACCAAGTTCTTCATGTAGAACTCTGTATTGGGGTTCTTCTTCTCCTGCAGGGAGGGAAGCATTCAAGTCAGCCATCTCCTATGCTCTTGGTGACATTCCATTTTGTTGTTTGCTTTGGTTGTTGTTGTTTTTCCTTGAACCCCCTTCTCTTAGACCCAGGCCTGAGGTGTGTCAGGTTCTCTCCAGGCTCCAGATCTTTTGAAGTGATTCTAGTGTTCTAAATGCTTTTCTGTCACTCATGACTTAGTTGACTGTCTGATCATTCATGACCAACTTAGGTGTCAGTTTTAAATGGTAGGAATATTTAGAAAAAGAAGGCTGAAGAAAGACTCTGAGAAACAAGAGCAGAGATGCCATGATGGAGTCAGTGAAAACTGGAGACAGCTTATCTGAGATAGACAGAGCTTTGTAAAAATTATTTTTATAGAGGACATCGGATCCACTGGGACTAGAGTTATATGGTTGTGAACTGCCCATATGGGTGCTGGGAATTGAACCCAGGTCCTCTGGGAGAGCAGCCACTGCTCTGAACTGCTGAACCATCTCTCCAGCCCTCACACAATGAATTTTAGGCAGCAGGATCCTATTTCTCAATTATAAACCTTATTATTTCCTATAGAGAAATCTCATCTCTCAATCCTTTGCACTTCAGAATACTTCAGTCTTGGCCAGAGACCACACACTGGTAATCCCAGCCTTCAGACAGCAGGCCCAGGAGGACCACCGCAGGTTTGAGACTAGCCTGGAAGGTTCAGGCCAGCCAGGACTACATAGCAAGATCCTATTTCAAAAGAACAACAACCAACCCTCCATCTTCTTCTCTGCATAGATGGGAGATGGTGACAGTAGAGCTAGGTCACCTGTTCTACACAGATGCATAGGACAATGAGGACAGGCAACGTTGAATGGTGTGTTCGCTAAAGCCCCAGCCTGTCTCAGTGACGTGACTGCATAGCCTTCTTCCTGCGGTATCAGATAAATCACCTATGTTCTCATGGCTGCAGCCTCCTGGTTTGTAAATCAGAAGTCGTCACAAGAGCTGTCGGTACTAAGTGGATATTATTAAGACATTAAATCAGACCCTGGCACCCAGCAGCCCTGTGCACCGGCTGCTGTTGTGATCTGTACATCCTTCTGAGAATAATGGTGTGGTGGGTGAGGCAGAGATGTTGAATGATGGTGTGTGAGGATCACGATGAGGGGACTGGGATGGGTGCTCCGCTGTTAACTCCCCTCCCCAAGGCCGATTTCATCCTGCTTGGCTTTGAACCTCCCGTCATTCTCCCTAGCTGCTGGGTTTACCTCCAGCATTCGAATGAGGAAGGAGTCAATGAAGTCCCTCGGGGAGTTGGGATCCAGTGTGCGCTGGTTCTGTTCCACTTTCTTGGCTATAAAGTCCTCCAGCCCCTGCAGCTCCTTAAATGCTTGTTGCTGTGGTCCTGGCAGGTACTTCATCACTGGGGAGAACATCTCGTAAAGCTGGGGGTGGGGAAGGAATAAAACATGGAGGAAGCCGTCAGCTGACAAAACCCAACAGATGTGGCATCTGTCTAAAGACAGAGGACATCCACCTCACCTGTCCCGGAGTTTAGGCGTGCAGGTGGGGCGGGGTGACAACATAGTTTTCTTATAGTTTAAGTGTGAGGGCAATTGTCCAAGGTTTTAAGTGAAAGGGATTTGGGAAAACATGCAGATTTTGGATATTCAGGTGAGGCTGGGTTGGAAGACACCCCATCCTTGGGTTGGAGTTGCCTGTGTAGTTTTTAGGCAGTTGGGGTGACTTCAGCTGCAGACAGCTGTTCAATACTGATGGGATCTGGATTGGTGAATTCTAACAAGTGTTCCGACATTAAACTAGAGCTGAATCACAATATTAAATTATGAGACCAACCTTAGGCTTGGGTCCAAAAGCAGAGTAATAGAGAAGGAAAAATGTGATATATGTACACAAGTGAATTATGTTTCAGCCATTAAAAACTAAGTTACAGCATTTTCAGGAAAATGGGTACAACAGGAGATAATCATAAGCAAATTTAACCAGTCTCAGAGAGAGAACTCACATATTTTCTTTCTTTCTTTTGTGGTATAGACACGTCAAGTCATGTGTGTATATATGTATGTGTGTATATATGTACATAAAATCACTCAGAAGTAGAAGTAAAACCATCTCTGGACAGGAAGAGGATCAAGAGGAAGAAGAGGTGTGAGAAAAGGAAACGTAGGAGGTATGGGAGTGAATAACTCCGTACACAATACAAGCATGTCCAAAATTTTTTAAAAATAAGTATATATATTTAAAGTAGTGCTGGTATTCAGGTGTTCGCTTGCTTTCCAATCAAACGGCTACAAAGAGGGTCCTACATGGTGTGTGAGTGAGCTGCTTTTAAAGACCCTTCCTTGAGGGTTTGGGGGACATTCTGTGAAAAATTTAGCTTAGAGGTGCAGGAGTTTCAGTATTTCTGTGACTGAGTAATGAGCATACATCTACATAGTCCAGTGGGCTCGCTCGGAACGTCTTTGCAGAGGGCACATGATTTTAGTGACCTGGACTTGAGGGACCAGGCACTCAGGTCCTGAGGAGGCTGGTATGTTCAGCTGGCCTTCCTGTAGTGAGATTAAAGTTAATCATAATGGTAATGCCAGCCAACAGGAGAGAGCGAGTGGCCTTGGTGTGCACTGCCGGCTCTCATTGATTTCAGGAGCAGCCTTTGAGAGAGATTGTGTATTGACATCTGTTCTGATGCAACCATCAGGGCTAGTTTAGGACTGAGCTGGCAGCTGTGGAAGGGGCGTGGTCGCACAAGGCTAGATCAGGTTACCTGCCCCATGGAGGTAGCTGTGAACTGGAAGCTTCCCAGCATCATCTGCAGCAGCGACAAGAATTCTTTGTCCTCATAGTCAAAGCGGTCCCCGAAGACGATGGAGCTAATGACGTTGGACACTGTTCGACTCAGATAGTAGGTGGGGTCGATGAAAGCGCCTGAGTGAAGAGGAGGAGAGGGAAACATTCAACTAGGAAGAGAAGCATCACCAAGGGATAGCATCAGATGCCTTGTGTCAGAGCATTCAAGAAGGGCCCTGGCTGCAGCGCGGAGCCAAAACCGGACACCAGACCCCACCGCGGGGACCAGGACACTCTTCCCTGTTCTAGTTCCCTTCCTGGGATGTGGTGCTGTTTCCCTAGGGTGCCTTCCCCCCGTCGGTCGGTCCGGGTCTGGAGAACGTGGGCTGTGCTTACCATTCGTCTTCCGGAAGGACTCGAGGAGGAAGCCCACCTCTTCTTGGATGCGCTCTTCGATGCCACGCTTGCCCACGCCAAAGTCCCGCAGCGTGACGATGGAGAAACGCCGCAGCTGCTTGGCGCGCTCCCCATCGCTAAAGGCGACACCTGGGTGAGCGAGGGCCGGAGAAGTCAGAGAAGAGGGCGTGGCTAGCCACCGATCATCCCTGTGCTGTCCCCAGAGAGGGCAGCGAGAGGGAGAAAGATGCGCACAGACCGCTAGAAATGCAAACCCAGAATACAAACGGCACCCCAAAAACGCGAATAAAAGAGAAATCGAGTCAGAGGACAGTAAGGAGAGGGAGATAGGGCGGACAGATGAGAGGCGCAGAGACAGGCGCAGAGGCAGGGGAAGGGAGACCTGGGGTTTGATAAGACTGTGAATGATTTATAATTGAGCTGGAGAAGACAGGGAAATAAGGAGGGAGACACAAGGAGGGTGTGGGAAGAGGGGTGACTGCTGCCGGAGATTGGTTTTGGGAACAGATGTTCTGACAGTGAGAGAAGAGAGCTGCGGAGAGGAAAAGAGAGAGCGCCCTGGGTCGTCTCAAAAAGCTGAGAAAGATGGGGTGTGGGGGGGAAGCTTCGGATCACATTAAGGGAGCAGGACTGCGGGAGGAGGCATGGTGGGTGTGTGTGGTGTGGAGATCTGGAGTCAGGCAAAGAGGAGACAACCAGACTATAGGCCGTGATGCGAGGCAGCAATGACCTGGGGGGGGGGGAGAAGGCGGCCATGAGGGTATGGGAGAGTTCCAGGGAAGGCTGGGGGAACGCCTGCAAACCTCTCCGACCACATTCCTTACAGGGTGCCCCCTCACCATAGCCCTTGAAGATCCAGTCGAAGGTGGCCATCTCGCCCCGCCCACTGAATTCCTCAGCGTGATCCACCAGAGCCTCCTTAACTGCCTCCTGTCCACAGAGTACCACAATTCGGCCGCGGGTCCCCATGTGGATGGTGAACACAGGACCATAGCGTTCTCTGAACTGATGGAGGAGGATGAGAGAGGGGGAGGGAGGGGTCATGCCTTCGTGCCAGGTCTGGGGTTCATCCCTCTAGAGTTCTCACAGCTATCAGACAGAATGTCCCGTGAGGTGATCTCACAGGCCTGGGAGAAACTTGCTGATTTTTCACAGTTCTACACTCCCAGCTGGTCAATATCCTACCACAGAGCTTCAGTCAACATTGAGCATCCCTCGGCGCCCCATTCTACCCATCCCCCTGCCAAGTGGCACCTTCATGATGGAGTTGTACATCTGCTTCGTGTCCAGCTGAAAGTAGTTCCCGACGAAGGGCAGCGGGGTGGGTCCCGGAGGCAGCTTTCCTGGGAGCTTCCTCTGCTTCCAGACAGACATCAAGACCAGGACAGTGAGGAAGGCCAGCGCAGTCACCAGGAGCAACCCGGAGGTCAGCATGGTGGCAGTGAGGGTTTACAGGCAGATGGTGGTAGCTGAATGTGTTCGCTTTATACATCCTGAGGTGGAAGGCCGGCCTTTGGCCTTGATTATGTAATTGTCTCATTTCACCTCCAGACTACCCCCCCCCCCCCCCCCCTCTGCACCTAGCTTGGGACATAGCCAACAACCAAGCAGCAGGAGGGCCTCATGAGGATTAACAGGGAGTAGACTAAATTTGTGGCAGGTAAGGAGGAAGCACTCCTGTGTTACAGAGGAATGGGGCATTGGCAGAGGCCAGAATGGAATCCTTCATGACATGTGCATTGCAGACCCTTCTGATATTTGGGTGTGGGTTCCTCTGAGAAGGGACTCAAGCAATATGGATATTAGAGTCTCAGGAGAGAAGAATCCTGTGTTTCATTAGTGTGAGACAGTATGAACGGCTATGAATTTGAGAGTTGGTCCTTCTAGTTTGAGACAAGTTCTCACTATGTAGAATGGTTGGCCTGGAACTCAGTATGTAGACCACAGCAACCCACCCATCTCTGCTCCTGAGGGCCAGACTACAGGTCTACACGACCACACCAGACCCTGGGTCTTTCGATGAAGAAGGACCTGAAGTTAAGGAACTGAGAAGGGGAGAGTTCAGGGCTCTGGGTTGTGGATCTTGGCCAAGAGTGACTGTGGATGGGGAGTACCTGGGAGAAGAATATGGAAACCCCCAGGGAGATCTTGGAGTCAGCACTTGTACCCAGGTGTGGATACACTTTGTTTGGGGACTCATGGCTATCTCTTGATGCCCAGAATTCTTGGGGAAAGTCTCTAAGTGAATGTAGGATGAACCTCACAGAATGGAGGATGTTGGAAAGGTACATGGGGATTGGGGAGGGGGGAGACCAGAGTCACTATTTCAGTGGAACTTCGCACAGCACTAGAGACAAACGTCTGACAATCACAGCTGTCAGAGGGTCTGTCTAGGTCTTAGAA